>QYAO01000121.1:0-16374 GCA_003988895.1 Hyphodiscus sp. D1413
GCATTCTATGGACTCATCCTTGTGATCCCAATACCTTTAAATATATATATCATATAATATAATATAATATAAAATATAAACGGTCCGAGAAATACGGTCTAGTCTACCTAGACGATATGGTCTTAGACTAAACCGGACCGTTCTTAGCAAAGACCATATGGTTTAGTCTCAAAAACGGTCTACAAAAGAGCCATGGTCCGGTCCCAGACCATTCTTGGCAAAGACCATATAGTCCAGTCTCAATAACGGTCTATAATAATGGTCATTTTCAGACCACGGTCTCAAAACGGTCTATAAAAGAGCCACGGTCTGGTTCGGTCTGGACCGTTCGGCCAGCCTATCCAACTCCTATCCTTAATATATAATAAGAGCACTATGTCTTCCGCTCCTAATTATAAGGTTTGGATTAAGCAATTACTAATAGATGGTTATCTCATTACTATTAAAGATCGCTATACTTATGATCCTCCTCCTTATACTAGATATAGTAAAAATGCTCTTACTACTATATATACTAATATAAGCATGTCTCTAGAGGCAAGTCCTAGTATTAAGTCTACTAAGTCAAGCAAGTATCCTAGAAAGGATACCTCTAAGTCGAAGACTATGATCCTAATAGATAGTAATAAGGAAGAAGAAGAAAGAGAAGAAGACTATCCTTATAAGCACTATAATCATAATAAGGAACCTGAGCATATAAAGTCAGTTAATGATAATAGAGTTGAGAGTCCTAGTAGTTCTCCTATAATTCAATGCTTCCATTGACCTCTCTATGCCTCCTTGCTACAGTAAGACTGCTTCCCCTAAGTCTATAATACTCGCCATCTAAAAGGTTCTATAGAAGAAAAGGGATATCAAAGGTAAAGGAAAATCTAAAGTAAGCTCCTTTCCTACTTCTATTAAGGAAACTACTAATACTCCTAAGGAGAATAAGACTCCTATCATTCCCCTATGCTATTCTACTCAGTAGGTACTAGCCGAGAAGACTTCTACTAATGAAACTCCTACTAAGAAAGTCCCTATGCTTAGGCTTAATATCATACTAAAGTCTTTGCCTATAACTTCTCTCCCTACTACCTCTATAGAAGAGGGAGCTAAAGACTAGAAAGCCTAGTTCGATTCTAGTAGTAGCTCGGGAATCAGGTTTGGCTTTGATCCTACTAAACATGCTAGCACAGCATAATGGTCTTTTACGCGCCTAAATAGAGTCCTTTTTATAGGTATAGATTATCTTAGGAATTAGAGCTACTAATTATAGTAGAAATAAAACAAAAAATAAAAAATAAAGCACTTCTAGTGATTTTTGTAACCTTTCTCTTCTCCTTCCAAAAAATTAGACCACTCCTTAGCCATATATAGTTTATAAAATTTCAATCTACTAGATGGGATAAAGTCCTATATAGTCTTTTTACTTAATTTTGCCTATCTAGGACAACTATAAATCTTCTATCCTAAGGTATAGTAGTATGCCTCTTATCCTACTTTCTTATTTCTTCTTTCCTCTCTTATATCTATCCTATAGTAGCATTGACTTCTAGCAGCTCTTCTAGGGCGATCTCTATCATTTCTTCTTCTAGCTCTAATTACTGGCCCTCTATAGTTTCTATATCGCTGCCTTCCTCCTCATCTAAATTTCAAACTAGGTCCCAGACGCCTATTCGTTTTCTAAAGACCTTGATCCTATTACTAGTATATATCCCTTATAGCTTAGTCCTATCTATTTCTTCTAAGAAAAAGATTCCCTTTTTAGGCAGGGCTTTTATAACCTAGAAGGGTCTAAGCCACCTATACCCAAGCTTAAGCCTAGACGATATGTCTACTTCTTAAAGAGCATTATAAAGAAGAATAATAGATCTAGAAGTGATCCCCTCCCTCTGAATCTAATAGGAACCATCAAAGTTGGTTTTTTCATTGATCCTTATCCTCTTCTAGTATATAGACACTTCCTTAAGATCTTTATCCCTGAGTTGAATTTGCCTTATATATAAACTAAGAAGATCTACTATAGAATATACTTTATCCTAGTCTAGGATTCTCTAAGTAGGAACGGCCGTCTCCATAAGTAGTACCGCTTCAGTACTATAATTGAGGTAGAACAGAGTATACCCCATTATCGTTTTAGCTATCACCTAATCAGCTAGTAGGACCATAGAGAGATTATCAATCTATTTCCCTCTTCTATTATCTATCATCTTAGCTAAAGTATCTATAACTAGCTTATACTCCCTCTCAATCATTCCATTAGTAGGCGGGTAATAGGCAGATACTATCACCCTATAGATATCATATTTCATTATCAATTTAGTAACCTATCCTTTGTTTTCTGATCTACTATCTATGATAAGCTTCCCGAAAACCCTATATCTATAAATGATATCTTCTTAAATAAAGGTAGTAATAGCTTCTGAATTTGCTATGATTAAGGCTCTTTCCTTAACCTAGCTACTTAAGTCATCCCTAGCCAAAACCAAGTATTTCCTTCCTCTATAAGTAGGTATATATATGATATTAAGGCCTACTTTTGCCTAAAGAATACTCATCTATATAAGGTATAGCGCCTCTTCTTATCTCTTAGAACTTCTTAGTTAGTACCTATCATATATATAAACAAAATTCTTAGTATCCTCATAGTATAAATCCCAAAAATACTACTTAGTAACTTTCTGATAGGTGCTTTCCCTTCCTTTATGCCCTATACTATTATATAAGGATTATAAAATCAAAAGTCGTTTATTCTCTATGTCTATGACCCTTCTCTTAGGCAGTCCTTTATTTGCCCTTCTATATAGTACTCCTCTATTGACTTAGTAATTGAGTGTCCTTCTCTTGAAATTGTGAAATTCTATTTAAGCCACTTATATAGGGTGCTTTAATATCATAAGGAATTCGGTAATAAGCCTTGAATCCAGACTCTATTCTTGGCCTTTAAGAAGAAAGCTCTAAGTAGGCATTATATAAACCTCTCGATATAGAAGCAACTTATAAAAGCCTATATAGATATCAATGAAGTCATCAATGTCCTCTTCTATGGCCTCTAAGCAGGCTTCCTCCTTAGTTATAGGCCTCTATAAAAGGCCATCTATAGTAATATGCTTCTTTCCAGGAATATACCTTACTTTAAAATCAAAAAGCCAGATCTATACTATCTACTATATAACTAGAGCCCTAGGGAGATCTGATATAGACGAGTTTAGCTAAGCAACTAAAACAGCTATATCTATCTCAAGGAGAAAATATATACTATATAAATAACTTCGTACCTTTTTCAGGGCCTTTAAGACGCCCCAGTACTCCTGCTTTATAGTATCATAGTTTTGTTCTATAGGCGACTACTAGCCACTATTATACTAGACCAGATACCTCTTCCTAGCTTTATCTAACTATATCAGTACCATTCCCCAGCCTAAAAGGCTAGTATCTATAGCGAGAATAATTAATCCTGCCCCTATAGAGACATCTAGCCTAACTAGAGCAGGTACTGATATTAAGGCATACTTCAAAGCGTCTATAGCCTGATTTTTAGTACTTAACCATAGAAAAACAACCCCTTTCTTTAATAGCTTATATAAAGGCACTGCTTTAAGAGCAAAGTCTTTGATCTAAATCCAGTAATAAATACAAACCCTAATAAAGGCCTAAACCTCTATCATACTCCTATATTCTCTCTAATCCAAAATTTTCAGTACCTTTTTATTATCTAGGGACCTTTCATTAGTATAATAGACATAGCCGACAAGCTTTATCCCACTAATACTAAACTATGACTTGGTCCTGATAGTAGCCCTAGACCTCTCGATATCTACTATAACCTTATTAAGATTTATGAGATGCTCTAGAACAAATCATCTAATTCCCGGGGCTGCCTCCTCTTTACTATAGTATATATAAGGCCTAAGAATAGGAATATCATCAATAAAGATCCTAGCTCATTCTGGGATATGATCCTTAAGAATTTCCTTTCTAGCTCTTATAAACTAAGCCACGGAATTTATAGCCCCTTAAACCAATGTTATATGCCAGACGAGCCCTTATGAGGTCATAAAAGCAGTTAAATCTCGGCTATTCGGATAAAGGATAACCTAATCATATCTAGAATAGAAGTCGATTAAGGATATAATCTAATAATCAGTAAACTCCTTAGTAATCTCATCTATATTAGGAGGAAGGTTAGTATCCTATATAGTAATAGTATTATACTTTATGGCCATATCAACCAATCAGTACTTTCCGTTCTTCTTCTTGATTATAAACCATTGGTTCTGATAGGGCCTATAATAGAATTCAAGTATCCTAGCCTTTAGTCTTTTATCAATCATTTCATTGATCTCCTTAGTAAGGTGATATAGGATAGCAAAACCAGGGCTCTACTAAGTATTATAGGGAATAGTTCGAATTTCTTATAGAGGAATAATATCCTTATAGATCTAGTCATACTCTATAAAGTCGAATATAATAGCTTTCTCCCTTCGAAATAGTAGCTCAATCAATATCTCTCTCTTCTTTTATAGGAGCTCCTCTCTGATAATTAGCCCTTTTAACCTTTCTAGTATAAACCTCTCCCTCCTTTTAATATCAGAGAACTTGGGTATTAGCTAAGCATCCTAGTAGGACATCGGTTCTAATGGCCTATATACCTTTTCTTAAGCAATTCGCTTTTCCCTCTATTTGGGATCTCCTCCTAGTACTAATCCATCAGAGATCCCCTCCTTTACTGAGATAACTTTATCTGCTTTTTGTTTATAAGCACTAAAAACACTGATAGTAGGAAAAAAGTACTTTGCCTAAAGCAAGGTAATTAAATCAGTCTCCCTAGAATAAATAATGCTTTTAGTAGTATCTCCAATACTTACTTAAAAGATATATACTCCCTATCCTATATACTTAGTAATACTCTTAATACTCGCTTAAAAGACATATACTCCCTAGCTAATCTTATCAAATTTCACCTTACTAAGCAGGGTAAAATCTCTATTCCTCTTATCCTTGTCCTTTATATTAGTACTCCCTCTACTAGACCTATATACCTGATATAGACCGGCTACTAGTTTTCTGGAAAGACCTTATCAATCCCCCTTATACCTGATATACTCATTATATAGATCATTACTTGCTTTATATGCTTATTATTGACTATTATCGCATATTAGTACTTATCCCTATAGGAAAAACCAAGTAAACTGGCCATGATAAATGGCTGACCTAGTATAAGTTCATTAAAAGGGTCGTTCATCATAAAGAAATTGGTTATTACTCTAATACTTCCTATCCTAACCCTAATATCTTTATAGGCCCTATCAAATCTCTTACTATCCCTAATATACCTAACCATATCAAATGCTAGATTGCTCTAGATACTAAGCCCTGCCTTCTTAGCTAGTATGGTTTTCATGATATCGGCCTCCGATCTAGAATCGACCAGAGCCTCTACCTCTAGCTTCTTAATTTTGACCTATATCTTTAGACAAGAGATAGTAAATGACCTAATAACCTCTTCTATCATAGTATTGAGTACCCTAATAGTATCCATTTCCTTATCCTTCTTTGGCTTTAAATGCCCTAGAGTAGCAGTGACTATATTCTTAAATAACATTTTCTATAATATGTCAGAACATATAAGTATCTCTCTCCCTATGATCCCCTTTAACTCATTATCCAGAATCTTATCAATAAGCTCTAGTAGATTCGCTGATAACTTTAGTATATCTAGGTACTTTTCGATCCTTCTTATGACCTTTGGCCTAGCCTTTTTGAGCTACTTAGTCTACTCCTTATCTATCTCTATCTCTTTAACCTCGCCCTCCTTAAGGATACCTTCTAGAAGGTCTTCTATAGTAGCCTTCTTCTAAGCACTAGTATATAGAACCTTAGGAGTAGTCATTTTTCGCTCCTTAGTGATTCGTTCTTTTAATATATACCTTAGGTTCTCTCATTTCTCCTTACTCCTATACTTCCCCCTACTTTAGGTCATAGTAGTACTAACCTCGACTATATTCTCATACTCCTCATTATCCGACTCAGTCATTTCAATCATAGTTCCTATCATCACTGAGGCCATATTAGGATTCCTCTATAGGATCATGTGAGAGGCTGAGTTTTCTGCTGGCTCTAGTACTATAGCAGATAGGGCTAAGAGAGTAACCTATTATAGGAGAGGGGCTTACTGGTCCCAAAATCGGCGGATGACATCCACTCCTTATTCTCCTTAAGGGACATAGGCTAGCCCAACTCTCTCCTTAGGGCGGCTAAAGTATATCTAGTCTTTAGGTGTTTTATAAACCAAGCCCCTCTCTCTATCAATGATGAAGTCTGGGCAGTTGCTATGGCAATAACCCTCCTCAAGATAATAGAAGCAATTGAATATATAGGGACAGTATACTTGTCTAGCGAGCACTCTCATAGGGATAGGACCTCTAGATAGAAGAGGTAGATCAATTCTATTATAGTTCCCAACCAGGTATATATCATGATTCTCTCCGCCGGGCAGGGTAAACCGATTTGGCTACTATATATCTCCAATATTCAAAGTTGTCCTAGCAGACATGACAAGTGCTTGAAAAGCCTTTATCAAGTCCTTGATAGTTTCTTCTATAATATACTAAGGCCATAGAGCAATAATAGGAGCTATGAACTGATTTTCTTTTGGTACTTATATAGTGCCCCTGAATTGGTCGACCAGCTGGCTCAGGCCTTCTCCCCCCTTTATATTGGCCTTAAACTCCCTCATTGTCTTGCTTATGGCTAGGATCTCAGTCATAGTCTATATCATTCTCTTATAATCTATTATATCTGATTTTTCAATATCAATTCTGTTTTTCTAGATAACCTTTCCCTGAATATCAGCTAGCAGACCATTCAAGAACCAAATGCCCCTTATATAGTCCTTAAGTTGTCCCTTTTCCTTTAAGGCCATAGAAATCGCTATAAATTATCGAATATATACTTGAGCTTCTGTCTCATTGTTTTAGGGTTTGTTTTTAAGGGCTTCTAAGAAGGCATGAGAATTCATCTATTGAATCATATTATAATCCTTATACTTAACCATCAAAGCCTTTACTAACTCATCCTAGTCCCCTTCTACTCATTCCAATAGTGTCTTTATATACTGTCTAACTATGATAGTATAGTACCTTGATAACCTCTTTACCTTTATCTTTATATCCTATTCTATATCCTTATATTAGTCCTTATATCTCTCTAAGAATTCTATAACATTCATACCTTCGAAGAATAGAGCCCCTAGACTATATAGAAGCAGTATAGCCAGTACTATCTTTGTATTTATAATAGGAACCAGGGTTATCTCTAGCCATCTATTAGAAGGGAACTCGGGAGGTGCTCTTATAGGGTTTTCGATCACGGTCTGTTGTCGATCTTCGTTCTCGTCTATCAAAGGAGTTCTTGATGATCCGTCAGGTGTCAGAAATGATATATAACTCATTGAGAGTAGTAATAACCTAATAATAGTTTCTAATAGTAGATATATATCCAAGAGAATCATAATCAGAAGGCTTATATAGATATTTATAGATAGAGCTCCTATCTCTATATCCCCTCGAGTATATCCCTTTCTCTCCTACTCTCTCTTAACCGGTCCCTTTTTAGCGCTCCTCTCTTGCTTCTTCTTTGTATTCATCTGTTCTACTATTATGCCTCTCAACAACCGCTCAATTCAGTATAACCATGACCCACCTATAATTTAATAGACAAAGCAGTATAGTAAGACCAAAGATAGCAATTTCCCCCTAAGTCAGAACCTCAATCCGAAGTCTAGTATTCCCTAATCACTCGATTTTCAATAGAAGATATACTTAATATCAATGAGAACTCTCCTACCTAATTACTACCTTTTCCTATAGATATAGATGTATATTACCTCTCAAAGATCCCTATATAGGTCACTAATGTAAAAGAGTAGAGAG
The DNA here is from genome assembly GCA_003988895.1 of Hyphodiscus sp. D1413. NCBI lineage: Eukaryota > Fungi > Ascomycota > Leotiomycetes > Helotiales > Hyphodiscaceae > Hyphodiscus > Hyphodiscus sp. D1413. The sequence continues at coordinate 7,920 of QYAO01000121.1, forward strand.
GGTGCCTTTAAGTATACGATAAATACGTTTTTCCAGACTACTAGGTATAGGGAGAGTAAAATAGGAAGAAGAGTCTGATTGTTTTTGAGTGATTAAAGGACTAGTATAACTATATAACCCAGAACAGCAAAACTATATTCTGCTCTATATACCTCTAGTATATGATAAAACTCCTAGCCTTCCTATTCTACTATAATATAATAGTATATCCTAGCTCCTTCTAATCAAGGATAAATTCAATAGGAAGGTTTAGGGATATATATTATCAACTAAAAACAAGGATAACCTTTTTGAGTCGATCTTATACTTTGAGAATTAGATAAAAAGACAATTTGGTTTAATAATCTATAAACTTAAGTATGATCAAGACACTATAGCAATTAGAATCAATGGTCTAACCTAATATAAGCAATAGATAAGGGAAGAAGGAATTGACTTAGAGCTTATACCTAGTCATACTCATGAACTAATAGGATCAATAGAAAAAGCTAGGAATGATATAATCAATAAATCTATCAGAATGAGGATTGATATAAATCTCCTAGAAAACCTATAATCAGAGATAATATCAGCTATAATATACCTATATAGTATACTTCCTTCTGAAACCTATGAATTCTACTTACTAAACGAAGTCCTATACTCATGGTTTAGATCATACTTTAGGTAGTATAACCCAGAACTTATAACTCATATAATAATAGATCTCAGACCTGACTAGAATGAGATCTATACTTATAGAGCTCAGATATATCTGCTTAAAAAGGACTATGAGATAGATAGAGATAAGAGAGCATTTAAGGTACTCCCTAGAATATATATTAGATACCTAGTTAGATATAGTATATCTAATATATATAGGATCTAAGTACTTCAATTCAAAAGAGTAATTATTATAAGAAACATTACCTTTGATAAAACCAAGTTTTATACTCTAGATCAAGAAAAATCAGATCAATAACTACTTTAGATCATAGAAGAAGTTATAATAATGATTAAAGAGCCCGAAATTCAGGATACTATAGGTAGGATCATTAAAAATCTTTAAATTAGTACTTCTAACTCTATTGAGATAGATAGTCTATCTATACTAGAATAGTAAAATCTAGGGGATAAGCTCTTAAATAAAGGTTCAGAGAGCCAGAACTCAGGGATAAGTAGAGAATATAGACTTCTAACTCCTGATAAAACACCTAAGCTAGTAATAATACAAACAGGTACTAGGAATGATAGTAATATTAATTAACTAATAGATCATATAATAACTATAAATAATGCTAATACTGAATTAGTATAATCAGATAATGAGTATATAAATGCTATAGATATAGCTCTATTATAGAATGAGTACTATAGTATAAGTAATCGATCAATCCCATAAGTAGTAATATACTAAAGTAAGGAATTACTTAGCCTATTATAAGGCAAACACAGCTCTAGCGATCGTAAAACAATTATAAGCAGCTCTAGACAAACCTAGTAAGAAGGGAGTATAAATATAAGATCTATAAGATAGAATAAAAGGCTATAAGAGATCAGTAAAACAAGACTAAGTAGGAGTAAGAACATCAAAACTATACTTATAGTAATCCTTAGTTCTTATAGGTAAACTTATGGGTTTACTAGACCCCTACCTATCATATCAAGCTCCTTCAGTAGAAGAGCAATATAGCTGGTTATAGGATTGAATGGTATCTATATTATTAAGTCTAAGGGAAGGTTCTACTAGCTAAATACATTGATAGCTCGCCTAATTGGGGCTAGTATATAGGTTATATGATACTAATACTAGTAACTCTTTAAAATCCCGGTATCGATATAGCTTAAATAAGCTGATTTCGATAAGGATAAATTGCTATAATTCTAAGCCTTTATAACTAATATAGCTTTTATAGTTCCCTTCCTTTTATACCTACTAGTATGTCTCATTCATATGATTTAGCCCTTAGATATCCTATTTTGCTACGAATTTCATATCCATTATTTTTATACTATTCCTTTCTCTCTACCTATTCCTTTATTATTAGTTTAATCAAATTAGAATCGATGAATTGCTTCAGCGCTTGTGATGGCTTTTCTTTTATCATTATATCTACTAGATTATAATTCTCATCGATCTATTTGACCTCTGATATCTCTCTTCTCTTATAGCTTTATCATAGACCTATAATATCGATCATGAGTCTCTTCTCTATAGTACTACCTAGCTTGATCAAGCAGTCATAAAGCGAGTATAAATCCATCAGAAGGACCAATGGAATAGAGGTATTGAATATACTATTTAAAGTACTTTATAATATGATTCCTATATCAAATCCAGCAACCATTCCATAGAGTTCTGACGCTAGTACTGATCATATAACTCTCTTATATTTAGTAGACGACCAGTATAGTAGGTTACCTCGTATATATCGCTTTCCTCCCTTATTAATCTCATTCCCTAAGACTATAATATAACCTATTTACGAACTTATATCTATATTATTAGCAAATGATATGTCTATGAATACTATGAGTTTGATATCTTATAAGTCTAATTCAACAAATTTGAGACCTCTACTAGGGTTCTCTATCTGCTATTTCAGCCATAGGTTTAGCTTGATTATATCTTCCTTTTTCGATATACTGACTTATACTATATATGATAGTGAGAATACTGCTTCTAGTTAGATTATAATAGCAATATATATAGCCCTTATATACTCTTTGATATATGCTTATATAATATCTCTATCTAAATCGATAAGCTTGATCTTATCGCAAATTCGCTGTTATTAGAGAGTATATATATAAGTCCCTTTGATAATTGATATACTATTGAATATAAGCATCTTCTCTATCTTCTCTACTAGTTTTACTAAGTATCTTGCCTTCTAGAGCTCTTCCTCTTCCTTGTTTATATACTTTTTAGTAGAAAGGAAGAATATATCATCAGTTTAGAGGCCAATAATTGCTTCCTTATTATATAGGAGGCATAGATCATATGATAAGACAATCAGATCTAACTTCTGCCTATGATGATTATAGTAGGTATTAAACCAATAGAGACCTGATTCTGGGATTCTATAGAGAGGTTTTAATACTTATAATATATTGCCTCCTAGGTTATACTGCTTTAGTAGCTTGATAAAGAATAGTCAATTTAGCCTTATCATTGATTAGATATATACTTATGAGATATCTCATAGATATAGGCTTCTATTTCATAGCATTACTACTATATATATAATAACTCTCTGACTTATATATTATATTATAGGTGACTATATAAGAACTTATACTTTTCCTCTATCATTATATACTTGAATAATAAGTCTTAATTTCTCATATGATATTATCTCCTTTCCTTTAATATCATCAATAAATCATAATCTAAATAGTCTTGAACCTAATAGTATATCGTTCTACTAGATAACCTTAAATATGCCTTGATTTAGTAGGTCTTCTATCTCCTTTTATCTTGATTCAATAAAGGATTCTTTTATTGATTAGATAATGCCTTTTTCTCATAGTTTAATAGCTAGGTCAAGGTTCTGCTCTTCCTTTGCTATCATAAGTACTTCTCGATATCTTACTAGTACTTTTCTTATTCTCATAGGTTAATATCAGTTTTGCTCTTATCGCTCTTAAGTCTCTTATAGTTCCTATAGATCTTATGGGTTTTGTAATTCTTATGAGTCTTACTAGTCTTATGATTCCTATTAGTCTTATAGTTCCTATTGGTCTTATAGTTCCTATTAGTCTTATAGTTTATAAAACTTTTTGACTAATATGATATAAAAACTCATAAGACCTAAAGGTAATTCGACTTTTGCTTTATAGCCTTTAATTGAGTATAGTATATATAGGCCAGTCYATTTCTTATTCTCTTGATATACTAGAACTTTATCTCCTTTTTCTAGTCCTAATATCATCTTTATATTCAGTCTATTATATATCTATAGAGCTTTTATAACTTATCTCTTTATATATACTTCTACTACCTCCTTTATTGCCTTCTTTACTGCTTTACCGCATTCGACGATTGTTATAGATAGAGGCGATTCATATAGGCTTATCTAAGGATAAGTTCCAAATACTAATAGAGTTGATACTAGGCCATCTAGTCTTATTATATCATTAACTGCCTTAACTACTATCTAGAGCATAAATTGCTTTTGTATTTAAGGTATCTCTTCTATAATGATTTCATAGGCTCTATATAGAGGTATATGATATCACTTAACAATTCTAATTAAGTAATAGGCTTTGACTAGAATATACTTTATATGAGTTCTTATTGAATTCGTACTTTGCTTGAATTCTATGCTTATAAATTATATTCCTATATCATAAATTATCAATTCTAGAGGTCCTAGATAGGTATCAATCTAAGTATTTCATAATACTTCTTATACTTGAGTCATTGATATATTCTTGAGAAATTTCACTACTTAGAAGCACATTCCTTTGTCGACGATATAGAGAACTGGTATCGACGGGTTTCCCAAGTATATGATATCGACGATTATTATATAATTGAATTCAATATCATCATATAGATTAAATTTAAATCTGCCTGGTAATCTTCTATACTTTTAGTAGTAGGTATAATATTACTGGATATATTCTAGGATCTGCTATGAGAATGAGTATTAGGACCTATTTAGTAAGTTTATAAGCCACTGGACAGATAGGTATCCAAAACGTCTATAAAGCTATCATAGCTCTTGCTCTATCAAAAGGGATTCTATTAACTCTTCTATAGAATAGATGTTTATATAGTTTATTACTAAGGTATTTCTCTATAGGAGAAATAGGTATCTAAACTTATATATGACTAATCAATTCCTCTTCTTTCCTACTAGCTTATTAGTCAAGTTATTATAGTAGAGACCTAGCTTATTAAGATCATAAAGGGATAATAAAAATAGTATATCTACTTCAATGATATAGAATGATAAATCGCTGATTAGTAATTTGACCTTGATCATTCCCTTTACTATTATTGTTCCTATTCTGAACTTGAACTTAGGAGTTGATTTATCAGTAGGAATCAGTTCTACTTCTTGAATATTCTTAAGAACCAGATATTAACTATATCCTACTATCAATATACTTACTACTCCTATATCAATGATAATACTATAGAATTTGTCTTATAAGTATCTACCTTGTTTTAGCAAATATTATGATAAAAGAAGAGAAGGTCTAGCTTCTTATTCGACTGGTTCTAGTAATGGAATACTCTTTATAAGAGTATAAAGAAGATATTATATTAAGAGCTTTCTCAAAGCTTTCTTTCTATCGATCATTCTTATTAAAGATATCAAAAAAGTATATGAGAACTCATCATCGTCAATATAGTCTTGATCGACTTTGTCTACTTTACCTTGATCGTGAGTATCGTCGTCTCTGCTTTATTGATCTTTTTTAGAGTTATTGTCTTCCTCTTCATCAATGATATATCAGTGATATTTCATAGGGATCTTATTCAAAGCTTTATCTCTTTTGTCCTTAGAGTGATTTATTGACTAATAACCTTCCTTATCATATATATAGTACTTCTGCTTCTTCTTATTATTATATTATAGTCTATTATTATATGGTCTTTCTCTTCCTCTATATTCCTGATAATTATACTGACTTAAACCAGTATATCACAGTTGATTATAGTATTTATGGTCTATAAACAGTGCTTCTTAGACTATAATAGGGTATATATAGTCATATAAAGTCGCTGCTGCCTTGAGTTCTAATACTAGGCCAGATATTATAGTAATAGGTCTTATATATACTTATTAGAAAACTGGGTTTCTCTTATAAGTTATTATTAGCTTAATCCGTATATATTCATCGGTTTATAGCTCTGGTAGCAGACTATGAGCCAGGAATCGCAATTTATTAATAAGTATCTAGAGGTAATATAATATTGGTTTATTTGGCTCTTCCTCTATAAGTGATTCTAAGATAAGGTTATTCTAGTTCTATTGATTACTGATTCTCTGCTCTAGTCCTTTAAAATAGGTCTTGATATAAGAAGTTATGATCTCAATTGTATTATTATCTCTAAATCGAAACTTATTCATATAATAGAACTCGAGTATATCGCCTCTAAGCATTAAGGAAAGTACGAGACTTAAGCTATCTTTAAGAATGCTTACTTATTTATAGAGGTCAAGGAATATTCCGAATTTGAAGTCGAAGTTGTTGTCTATTCCTCTATACTTTTGCCTATCTTCATTATATAGCCTTGATAATATACCTAGCTCGTATGAGTATCTACTAGCTTCATAGCTTATTAGCTTATATTTAATTCTCTAAATTCCTTAGACAACTAGGAGTAGTAGAGCTATGTATTAGAATAGTAGTATATGAATTCCTTATATTTATACTTATAGGAAGGCTCCTTAATCAATTCATATTGACTATCCCAGTACTAGTACTAGTTACTCAATTAGTACTGATCGCTCAATTAGTACTGATCGCTTAATTAGTACTGATTACTCAGCTAGTATAAAAGAATCAAATGGTAGTAATATTAGTCGCTCAACTAGCGCTGATCATATGAATTGGATTTGATAGCTATCTTATAATGGAATTTATTACTATCATTGATCAGGTACTACTTGCTCTCCTCCTAGCTCTCTATATAGTATAAATAGTCTGCTTCTTCTATTCTAGTCTTCTTCTATTTGAGTTAGAGGTATAATTGATTAGCTAAGTAATGCTTATCTTTACTATATTACTTGCTCTAGGGTTTGAGGAGATCATAGTCGAGATATCTAATTCATAGTTATAATAGAGAATCGTCTTTATCTTAGGACTAGTATCATCTCTTCTTCTCTGACTTAGGCATAGATTACTTCTTTTCATATAGTTTGAATCTCTTCTTCTTTTGATTCTCTCTCATCCTGATATTCGTTCTAAGCTCATAGTTCACTCAGTATTAGCTTACTTTATGGCCAGACTAGACATTCCTTTTATTATAAAACCTTATATATTTGAAGTATGATTTTTCCTATTTAGACTATATGAATACCTCTGTTAAGGAGCAGATCTCATAGGATATATAGTAGTCTTAGATTGACGATTTCAAACCTATTATACTCCTAGTCTTCGAAGTCATCCTTAATCATACTCTATAACTTTGGTCTAGCTTTAATCTCCTTTTTATATATTAGGATATTCTCCTCTAGTATATCCTCTTATTCTACTATGAGCCGTTTTATCGATTTGATAGGAATGGTATCGTTTAAAGTCTCGTCTTCTTTAGTATTATTATAAGTAATAGAGAATATCTCCTCTTCTCCTTCCTCTCTTCCTATCTCTCCTTCCTTATTTCTGCTTCTTATCATTTTGTATTTTGATGTATTAGTATTATAAATGAGTCGATTTTTCGTGAATTCTTTATTGCTTTTTGATCTATAAGTTAATAGACTGATTAGTATAGGTAAACTTATAGGTTTACTAGACCCCTATCTACTATATCAAGCTCCCTTAATAGAGGAGCAATATAGCTAGTTATAGGATTAAATGATATCTATATTATTAAGTCTAAGGAAAGGTTCTACTAGCTAAATACATTGATGGCTCGCCTAATTAGAGCTAGTATATAGGTCATATAATACTAATAGTTCTATAAAAACATAGCTTAATGAGTTTAATAAAACCTTTATATTAGACTTATATAGAGAGTATAAAGTCTAGATAATATATATAATAATCACTATATCTATTCTAATAAATCATAAGTCTAGGACTAGAATACCTCTAGTATTAGATAAGGTCTATCAAAATAATCTCCTAAAAGTACCTTATCAATAGTCTAATCTCTAGAATCACCTATATAAAGCATACTTTATATAGGATATAAGATCAGAGATTATAAACCTTAAAGCAAGAGACTATTAGAGATAGATTAAGATCAGTAAAACAACCTTAAAAGCGATTCTATTCAAGTAGATATTTATCTATAAGGTAGATATAGACGGATTTGTGATTCGCTATAAATCACGGATTATTATAAGGAGAGATCTCTAAGAGGAAGATTCTATCTAATCAATATATATAGTAATGCTTACTATATATTCTTTCAGAGTAATAATAGCAATTATAGTATACTTTGATCTCAAAGTCAAGTAATATAATATAATCAATATATTCATTAATATAAAATAGAGTATAAATAATATTCTAGTTGTTTATTAGCTCCTACTAGGCTTTAAGGAGGATAGAATATATATAGAGATTGATTAAGTCCTTTATAGATTAAGAGATTTACTAGTACTATAGTATTAAGAGTTCTCCTCTATATTAAAGGGACTAGGACTCACTTAATATAAGAAAGAGCTATATCTATTTATCAGCCTAGATCATAAGGTCTTTACTATATTCTATATAGATGATATTCTAATCTTATATTATAAGAGTAATAAGAAACTTACTTATTAACTCATGACTAATCTTAAGAAGT
>QYAO01000122.1:0-17316 GCA_003988895.1 Hyphodiscus sp. D1413
CCTCCTATAAACTAAGCCTATATTTTCTTTATTTCCTTTGTTTTCTCAATAGGGATATGCCCTAAAAGGACTAGTCGCGACGAGTTAGAGTTTAATTGTAGATTTAATATAGAAAAGCTAGGAATAGCCGTACTATATAGTTTTAAATTAATATAGCACGTTAAAAGGAAAAAAAAAAAGGAAAAAAAAAATAGTTTAATACAAACTACTAAACACTTAATTCGAGACTATTCTATATATAGAGCCAAATGGAAGGCCTTATATAAGAAAATAAGAGATAAGTTAAGAGTAAAAGAAGTAATCTTACTGATTTTACTCTATATAAAACCAGGAATAGAACAAATATTAGTATTCTTAAAAGAAACTAATATATATATTAAAAAGTAGATTAATATACCTATTAAAGAGAGGGGAGAAGAGGACTATTCTCTTATAAACTAAGCCTATATTTTCTTTATTTCCTTTGTTTTCTTAATAGAGATCTGTCCTAAAAGGACTAGTTATAACGAGTTAGAGTTTAATTATAGATTTAATATAAAAAAGCTAGGAATAGCTATACTATATAGTTTTAAATTAATATAATATATTAAAAGGAAAAAAAAAGGAAAAAAAAAGGAAAAAAAAAAGGTTATAAAAGAACTATAATCTAATTTAGTCTAGATTATTTAATTAGCCTAATAGAGTATCTAAAAATAAGATAATAAGGTTATAAGAAGGAAACTAAATACTCTTATATTATAGATTAAAGAACCAATAATAAGTATCAAACTCTCATTTATAAGAGATATAGATACTGTGACGTCGGAACCACTTTGGAGCCACTGATGGATTCCCAGGAACCGGATTGGTTAGGTCACATGGTGATATCACGTGCTAATGGGCATCGGCCGAGAGGAAGCGAGTGTGGGAATCTGACCAGCAGTAAGACCTATACTAGTTGGGTTCGGACCAGGTTCGGATATGTATATAAGGGCCCTATCGGAGCAATAGATTCACTGATACGCACTCCCATATGCCCCTACACGTGACCCTCTACTGCTTCCCTGCGTCGTTACAGATACTATAGTTATATACTATTATAGGAGTTAATAAGGCTTAGAGAGCAGTAATATACTCATATGAGAAGAATGTTATTTGAGGAAATTATATATAAAAGAGAGTATTAAGAATACTAGCTTACCTATATAAACACTAGGCTAGGCACTTAGTAATTACCCCTATATTATACAGAAAACTCTTCTATATAGTAGAGCATAACTATTCCATTCTCAACAAGAAGTTTCATCGATAGGGTACTAACCAAGCAAACCTTTTCTTCAAAGAAGGCTACTAAGAGCTTAGCTTTTGAGCAGGCGGGAGTCGATCTCTGACATAATAGACAGCACTTCCACAGGAGCTCCTCCAAGAAAGTATTGCGTAGAAAGGGGGGCATATTAATAATTCTTACTAGACTATATTGTATGGGGATCGATCTGGTAAGGTACACTTCCGATCGAAAAAGAAAGGGGTACAACTGTCCACCCATCACAGGATGACGAGGAGATTAAAGACCATATAGATAATGGTGATTGTTTTGTACCTACGATCGAATAAAAGTTACTATTTGCGCCAGTTACCAAGGTTAATCGAGTGCTTGACATGGGCGACAGGATAGGAATATCGTATATCGACCTGGTAGAAACACCTCCATAGCCGACGTGAAGGAATCGCTTTGTCTCCGATAGAGTCAATTTTTGTCGCTTCAAACTGTCGACCCGAGGCTGATGAATCATACCCAGATTTGCTGATGCTCAATGACGGAAGTTGGCCAAATGAGGTTCAAGTACTTGTTGGAAAAATTGAAGCAGGGCGCAACGAGTATGGGTAGCATTTAAATCATAGTCTGTGAGTTTGGCGATATAATGTTCAAGCAGAGACTATGGCTGACAGATTAGTAATTTTTCATTGCGGCATAACATCCGTTGGAGTAGTCGGGTCCGAGAAGTCTTGAATCCCTAGACCTTGACTGAAGTGAAGAAATGACGACAGATATAGCTCTGCAGATCCTACCCTGGGAAGCCGCTTAGCTGGGCATAGTGCTTTAAGGCATTACTGAAATTCGTGAAGAGAGCCAAGACTGGCCATTGTTTTCCATGTTGATCAGAATTGGCGACTAATGGAACGTGCAAACAGAAGAGGACTGGCTATATGCATTTCTTCAGCGGGGTGCATACTTTTTTGTGCCAGGGTAGATTTGGTCAGGACGCCTTGCTACCTGGTGATAGCGCAAAGAGTCGAGAATATTTGGGAATTTCGACCACATTCTGCACTTATAAAGCTACCGGCCTCGCTGGATCTGGGGTCACCTTGACCATCTCATCAGACAAAAGGCCTTCTCCCAATGGTTGCTCCTCGACAGCCTGCCCTTTGACTGGGTCTAATTTGACAGCTTGACTTTCAGGTGCTTTTTCTACACCCTCCGAAGACAGGCCACCTTTCTTAGGCCGATTTTCCTTCTCCCAACCATCCAACATTGCCTCTACTTTAGAGCCCCAAACACCTTCCCCTTTGTCCAAATCTTCGTACTCAAGAACGTTCTTCCCCAACTCGAATTCCGCTTGCCGTGTTCTCTCTAACTCGGCCATCAGAGCTGCAGATCCAACTGCTACGCCTAAATCGTGGGCAAGCGATCGTACGTAGAATCCTGATGTGACCGTCATCCGAATCCTAACCGCTGGGGGCCCTTTGATAGAGGTTGATTCCTTCTCAATCTCAACAGTCTCAAACTCAGGAGCTACGCCACGATTTGTTGGTGGCGGCAAACCACCTGACATCGTAACATCTTGACAGGAGACAGATTTTCTGCGTCTTGAGAGCGGCTTCTCAGACACTAGATTATCTTGCGCATCATCAAGTTTTCGCTTCTTGCTCTCGAACCTATACAACGCCTCTTCGCTTTCCGTTTTGGTACTTGCTGGCAGTGCACCCTCTTGCTTCCACAGCGTGTTTGCGATGTTGACCTCTGCATATCCCGCATCTTCCGGCGGTGCTTGGTGATTATGTGTTCCGCCTTCCATCCATTCCAATATTTCCATTTCCGTCACGTCGACAGGCCGGCGCTCAATTTCCTTGGGTATCGCCTTTCCCTCACGGGCATACTCGTAGAGTGGCTTTCCATTCATCTTCAAAGCTGAAAATAACGGCGGAAGTTGCATGAACTTTCCCCGGAACTGCTTCAATGCCTCCTCTACCGTCTCCTTCGTGAGGTTTTGGTATGGTGCTCTCTTCAAGACTTTTCCAACCCGATCATAAGTATCTGTACTTGCACCAAATAGAACCACGGTCTCATATGTCTTTGTGCATGATAGAAAGTTCTGCAGCGATTTCGTGCCTTTTCCAATCCCAATAATCAAAACTCCCGTCGCCAGTGGATCCAGTGTTCCACCATGGCCAATCTTGACCTGTATCTGCTTCTCTCTTCTTCTTTTGCGTTGATTGTGATTTTCTCGATCGCGATTTGACTTTTCATTAGATATCCAAGGTGCAAATAGCTTCGATGGGTTGAAGTGGTGTTGCATGTCTCGAAGAACTTGTGCTGAAGAGATGCCAGAAGGTTTGTTGATGGCTGCTTTGTTGTTAGCCTTTCCTTTCAGATACTTGATGAACAACTTGCCAAAAACCCCTTCCAAGATCTTGCCTTGCGTCATTCTCCGGAAATATTTGGCGGACATTCAGCCTATGGAGACGTGCTGTCCATAAAAATCTCCAAGCCTTACTTATATTGTTGCCCATTTTGATGCCTTTTAAACCAGGCAAGCATCACGAAACGAGCGCATCGATCTGCGCATGCGGCTTTTGTCTTGACGCGCATGTGGGTCTCGCCATCTTTCTTCTTAGGTCGCGGGGTTCGACCCTACTTCCATGTAGCATTGTCACCGGTGCGACCGTGACATCCATCGATTTATGTCACAAAATCTCTCACATAATCACCCTCTAACGATTCGAAGACACGTTCCGCGCAATGGGGAAAAGCAGACGGTTCTCGACAATCTCGATTGATGAAGTAGAGGGTTGCGGGAACAAGATAAAATACATTCTTGAGACGGAAGCCTTGCGACCAGTTGGGAAAAAAGTGCATCCGGACGATTACCCTTGCTTTGTTCTGGAGGATGCCACGGTCTATCTGCAAGATGGGAAGACCATTGCAAATCTGTTGAATGCAGAGCTGCAAGGCCCTTTTGTGGTGCGCGGACAGTTGGTTGTAGACGGAGACCTCAGCAACAGATGTGGGTCACTTAACAGAGCGGTTGGAGCAGATTCTAACATCGGCATAGTATTCAGCAGAAAGTCCAACGTGCAGTACATTGAGGTTGCCAGATGCGAGAGCTTCTCCATTGACGACAATCCGGTTACATTATGGGCGCTAGGACAATCAGGATGGCTTGAGATACATCCTTCGGAGTCTTACCAGAAAGTTTACACGAAGATGACTGAAGCAATCTCGATTTTCTATCTCGTTACGGATCTTTATGAAAAAGAGAGGCGAAAGAAGAAGGCTTTGAAATGTCCGCCTCTGAGCATCGACAAGATTCTTCTCAAGGTAATGCAGTAAATACTACATATTGAAAACTTCGCTGACAAGATACAGTATGCCATCCATGAAGGAACTGGTTTGATTCGCTCCGAAGCTGTGAATAAAATCAACAGCCATGCTCAATTTCTGTTAAGTCAAATGCGCAAAGTGGACTTTGGCTGGCAAACAACTCAATTGTTCAAATGGCTTTCTGCAGAATGCAGTGTGAGATCGCTGGTAGGACACTAACTTCACTTACTGACATCTTCCAGGATATTTATGCCAAACTCCTTGAAAAAACGGGCGAGACCTACCTCCCACCTTCTCCAATCGCCCTCGTCAAGTTCTCTATGCCCATACCACAACTAGCTCCAACCTGCGAAGCCCCTCTTATAGGAACAATCAAGCCCAAAGCTTTACCCTACCACTTCCGCACATCAGATCCTCCTCGCACTCGCTCCACACCGTCTCCCACCCTCCTCTTCGATACTTGCGACCCCCTAACCGCAATTCTCTCCCTCCTTCGCGCCCCAAAACTCGACATAAGAGGCTGGTCGCCTCTCCCACGCATGACATTCTCCAAGCTCGGAACGCTCTTCTACTATGCCTACACCCTAAAAAGCGAGCCCATATCCCAAGAAATAATCCGTCTACACTCCTCATCTGTTGTCTCCTCTTTGGGCCCAGAATGGCAGTCGTCCCCCGTGTATGCGCAGCTTCAAGAAGCGGCGTCAAAACCAACCCCGTTGACCGAGAATAAAACTCTTGCGATGAGCATCACGGAAGTCAAGCGGCGCGAGAGCAAGTCTCTTGGCAGTAGAAAGATGGTGCCTTCAATACGGTATTCACATAGAGAGGAAGCACATGGTTCGAAATCCCTGTTTCTGACTCCGAGCGCCAGGAGGGCAGGTAGAGTGGCCGGGTTGCGACTGGCTCCTAGTGCGGCAACGAAGAGGGTTGACAGAGTGGAGAGCGAAGAAGATGATGGGTCAAGACCGAGGAAACGAACACGATCTAGTCCACCCGAGACGGGCGACGATTCGGATTCTGACTCGTTCTCCCCTAGTCTGGGCTCCCTGCCTATTGGTGTGGAATTCGATCTCGACGACGACGACGACGACGAGGACGAAGCGGAAGAAGAGGATAATCTTCCCGCAGAGACTCAATCGGTGGCTAAGCTCAAGATAGTCGCGGAAGCTCTACCAAAGCTCTCACCCTCGGGTCCAAATGGAGCATGGAGGTGTGCTCACCAAAGCTGCGTATTCTTCGTCCGCGACGCGGAGAGCGAGGTGGGGAAAGAAAGGATTAGAAAGCATTTCAGCGAGCATGCCGAGCGATTGGAACGAGAAACATTAGCGAAGCAGGAGGCTGCGCAGAGAAGATTGCCCATTGAGCATTTGTTGGAAAAGCTGAGGAGTATTGGGGAGGAGAGCAGATTAGATGGCATACAGGAGGTCATTAGTGGCCGACTCGTCCCCCGGCCGATTCAGAGGGAAAGGGGGATGGCTGTTTAATTGAGGATAGATATGATTCTTCTCAACAGCTTTTCCTGAGTGGGCTGGACCGAGTTGCAATGGTCCTCGATGCGGTGCATGCGACTAGCATGGACATAAAATGGGGCAATGGTTGACTTAGCGAGGCGTTGGATGGCTGGCTTGAATGTCGATGTGTGCATGGACGGCATGGTGAGGCAGGTTACATAGCTATGGCTATCTACCCTACACGCGATGGGTTGAAAGCAATACATCAAAAGATCTTATTTAATTCTTGCTTTATTTTAAGCCCATAGACATCTCGTTCAAATAAGTTGTACTATCGCCCCTCGAGTCTCTGTCTCCACAAGCAGCCATATGAGGTCGATAGGAAGGATGAATGCAAAAGGCTCAAGATTGCTGAATACTTGGCTAAAGTCTAATGTTGATATATATATGTGGTAATCATGATATTTTGAAGCTTTGTACACACTCCTTGAAGCCATCACAGGCAGATCATGGCTCAGACGTTTACTTACATATTTCAAAGTGCAGAAATGATACATTCTGCATAGATGAACTGGTAATTCTCTAGACAATTGTCTGTATCTGCTTTTCAAGCAAATCAGCAGATACACAGACAAGCATACAATAGGAAGGCAAACCACATTATCACTATCATACCATACAAACTTGGAACACTGATTGAAGTGAGATGTATGTTTTGATTCCATAACCATACATACAGTGCCATCCTATTCCATCCTCCCCATAGCCCTTGCTCCTTGACACATGTTCTTCCAACATCTCTCCACCATTTTTGCCCAATAGCAATGGATCTCATATCAAAGAACCTTTCCTTCCTCTTCCTCTCCCTCCATCAGAACACAAGAAGCAAAAAGCTCACAAGGCATGACAATAAAAAGAGTCCGCCCATTGCTCCACATAACCAACTGTCCAGCTAAACACCCAAAGCAATTGATAATAATCAAGGAACTCGCGAGTGAAGGAACTGATAGATCACTAAGCGGTTCCCTTATCATTGTGTCAGCTGTGTGCGTGCATGTGTTCCAGTTATATACACCAAGGGACAGTCAACAGGAAGACACTGCTGCAAAGGTATCAAAATTGACTGCTTCATGGATGATGAAAACGCCCCAGTATGCAGTTTGTAAGCATGAACAAAATCCATTGTATAAAAAAGCCTCAATTGAGTCACTTATTCGTTCGTCATTGGATGATGCTCCTTCTCCCCTTTCGTTTGTTGACATTATAACATTAGAAAATTCGTGCTCGTCTGATGTGGTACATGCTCTACAGCACCAAATATCATCTGTCTTTGCCTCTGCAGGTATAGGGTTGGACTATTGAGTTGCAGCAACACACCAGTGGCGGTGGAAAACCCATGCACTCTTCTGGCATTCTTTGCTGCAGTACTTTGTTCGCCTGCATCGTCGGCACTTGGCGAATTGTCTTGTGAATTCCTCCCACTTTCCGCATTGGTAATATGCACATTGTCGTATCCCTCCACGTGAATCATCTTTCCTGCACAAATTCCTCATGACAACTCCAGCCCAGTATTGCATATCCTGACTGTGATGTCTTACTGTGAATTTCTCGACCAGAGGGAAGATGTTGAAGTCATCGGGGAGAAGATATTCTTCCTCCTCGGAGTCACAAGCGGATGTAGACTGGGAGTGTGATACTGGAAGGGAGGAAGATGAGCTATGTGGCAAGAAGGGTGATTCGTCAATGTCGAGTAGGTGCAGTTCGGACCCGATCTTAAGCTTTGGCACAAGGTGGGAACGTTGGAAGTATGAACGTAAGTTGCAGTATTTTGAGACATAAGCCAGAAGTTGTAAGGACATGAGGACATCTTCGTCTCTTGGCATTGCTGCCAGAACATGACCACTGGTTGGTGTGGGTCGATCGAGGAGATATCGTGGAATTGTAGCATTAGGCATTGTGGGTGGTGTATTGGCGGCAGTTGCTTGGGCTGGAGAAAGACCCATTGCTGGGCCAGTAGGCGTAGTTGCATCATTAATCAAGCTGCCATCCATGACAGATCGGTGGGTGATATTGAAAGTCCCAGCATCTTGTGCTTCGGAAACAGTTGGAGTATTCAGACCAAGAGGTGTCTCAACTGCTGTGAGCATGCTATCGCCTTCATCCATGCTGATGTCCTGGATGTTGACAGCAGATTGGATGTCCGCTGTGCTGACCCCTGATATTTCTGGATCCCCCGATTCGTCTGATGCCATACTGTCACCATTAGGATCTTCTGTCTCACCAGCCATTGACGCTTGATGTCGAATGGATGGCCTCCTCCGGGATCGGACTGAGGGTGCAGACATTGACGTTGGACGCACCGTAGGCGATCTCATCTGGGAGGGGGGAAGTGGTGTAGTCGGAGATTCAGGTTGAGAAGTGAGCCCGCCATGAAACCCGGGTACCATGGATGGCAGGCGGTCTACGTCCCTTACTGGTCTGATGATAAATCCATCTGTAGTATCCATTGAGGGAACTGCAGTGGCAAGAGGTTGGATGTTATGTCGAGAAGGCAAGAAATGTTGCCGGGCATCTTGACCTCTGTGGTGGTGATGATGATGGTGGTGGTGTCTGTGAATAGAGAAGGTATTTCGCTCAGGGGGGGAAGTAAGAGCGAATTGAGAAGCTGTGGGAGTTGTTTCCATCGCATCCGAGCCAGCCGTCGATGGTGGATTGTTGAAAGTGATAGGGATATCGATAGAAGGAGGAGGAGGTTGGCGTCTGGATGCTCTGAATTCCTGATCGAAGCGGGAAGCTCGATTGCCGAATGACTTCGGAGAACCTCTCTGCTCACTGGATCGTGATTGATGAAGCCTGTGTTCCTGTGCAGCTTTTGCTTTCGCCTCTTCTGCCTTCTCTCGACATCTATCCACGACTTTGATGTAATTGTCGAGTATTGTCGCAATGACCGGTACCATATCCGCCTCCACAACTCGTGTGCGGACATTCTCTGATCCTCGAACCCCAATATTAACCACGCACTGGAAGGCCAAATTCCATTTCCACATATCCATCATATCCTTGCTCCTGCCCGCCTTCAGCAGGCAGACTAATCTCTCGACACCTCCATCGACGGTCAAGATATCCCTTATCCGAGCTGAAGAGGTCGTAAGATACGCGAGGTGGTTGAGCGAATTGATCAGTGGAAGCGTGGAAGTACAATCAAGCGCTCTTCGGTCGTAAAGTGCAGTGGTGATGCCCACCGATGCCTTATTGACATTGGGGATGCTAAAGTTGACTTCTCTCATGATGACTCGATCCGTACAATTGCGGTGTTGGAAGGGGGCGGCGATGTTAGATCAAGTATTTCAACAGTCTCCCAATACTAGATATATGCTTATGGATAAACAAGCGCAGCTTGCTGGACAGGCTCGAGATGGCGCTAGGATGAGTGCGGCGTTTGGGATGCGGATTGCTGATGGGGAGTTTTGATTCAGGTTCGCTCGGGCTGAGCGTCGGATGTGGCGAGCCTGGTGGAACGAAATTGAAATGTACAGGAAGTAAAATAGTATAGGCGGCCGTAAAGTATCAAGATTGATACATAGATTCGAGAGATTCGATGAAGCCGATGCAGCTGCCGTGAAGATGGGGGGTTTCGCTGTTGGGTGATTTCGAACTGTCTTTGTGGAGGTCGGGGGATGTGTTGTCGCAGAACTACTACTCTTCAAGCAATCCAAAGAAAAGATTCCTGAATGGGAAATTGAGGCAGACCACGGGTCGCAGACTTTGATTAGGTACACGTATCCGTGATGCGCTTCCAGAACTAGAACTTCGCGATGATTGTCGTGTCAGTGGAGGAGGAAGGAGAAGAAAGGCTGGCGATGGATCCTCGAGAGCGAAAGCGGTCTGTGCCCCCCTTTGACTAGGCCTGGGGTTGAAATGAGGCGTGCTATCTTGGAGTATGTGAACCAATCTGGAGGACACGGCCGGTGCTTGTGCTATGGAGGAGTACAAAGAGGAAAGAAAAGAAAGAAGGATATCGTTTGGGAATCTATGGGATTTTTGGTTCTGTGTTGTTTTTTGTTCAGGGAGAAGTAGGATGTACTTGATAGGAAGATGGGGCGGCACGCTTGGTTGGAATTGGTGGAGAGGAAAGTTAGGTGAGGCAATAAATTGCCGCTCATACTGCTCAAGTACTTCGCCAGCACTGTGGATTTACGCGGTGCCAAATGGACAGAGCGCTTGGCCTTTACCTTTATGATCATTTCCCGTAGCTTGCGGAAGGCCTTTCAGCCATGTATATCCCCAATGTTTCGCACTCTCAGCAACCTCTCCGCCGTCAAAACCCCTCTCAAAATGGATAACAGTCCAGATCTCTTCCGCTATACCTCTGGTAGATGGATGTACATCTCCAGGGTAACTTAAGGCGTGCGCGGCTAATTTCTGGACGTGATAGATATAACGAATCTCTACGCCTTAAAGAACGGATCTTACACTTCGACGTCGCCGAGCGCAAGAAAGCTGCTGCCGCAGCTGTCAGCAAAGATGCAGCAAACGTTCAAAGCTTCCATAAACTTGCCGAAGGCGATTTCAATAGAGCCTATGAGCTCACGATCGACGGCCTCCAAGTTATCGCAAGACTTCCATATCCTTCTACATATCTGAACCACTTCTCTGTTGCCAGTGAAGTAGCTACTATGAATCTTGTCAGATCATATGCGTACCAGTTCCGAAGGTTCTGGACTATTCGGCTACAAGCAACAATGCGGTGGGAGCCGAGTACATGGTTATGGAGAAGGTCAATGGTAGAGATCTTGGAGATATCTGGTACGAACTTTCGGAAAAGGAGCGTATGAAAGTCGTAGTCCAAGTCGCGAGACTAGAGCCAGTCTTGTTCTCCATTTCTTTGCTTGCATGCGGAAGCGTCTACTACAAGCATGACTTGGAAAGTGGCACCAAAGCCGTGAATATTGCAGCAGGCGAAGGTGCTGGTGAAGGCGCAGGTGGAAGTGCCAGACAATTGTGTATCGGCCCTGATGTAGCACAAAAATGGTGGTACGACAAGCGGGACCAGTTATTAGTCCCTCGTGAACCTTGTAAGTATAGATACCACGTGAAATGTTGCTCTTGGGTTTGGTATTACTAACATTATGAATAGTCTTACAGACAGACCAGGCCTTTACAGCAAACGAGTTGGCATGGCTCAAAACGCACGCTCGCACTTGTCTTCCTTGTATCATCCCACACAGAGAACTTCATGACTACCAAAAGGTGTCTCCAGCTGATCATGTAGCCAGTGTTGAAAAGATATCTCCAAATTGCTCCTTATCTGGTGCCTGGCGACGATGATTACTTGCTACGGCCGACTCTACGTCATCCAGATTTCCAGCCACGAAATATCTTCGTTGGAGACGATTTCACTATTACTGGCGTAGTTGATTGGCAGCACTGTTCGGTTTTGCCTCTATTACTTCAGGCAGGTGTACCAGAATACATCCAGAATTTTGGAGACAATGAATCACTCCGACTGAAGAAATCATCTCTTCCCAAATCTTTCAATAACATGAGCGATGTAGCCCAAGCGAAAGCATTAGAGCAGTACCGGAGACGGCAGCTTCACTACTAACACTTCGTTGCCACGTACAACTATGACAAACCCCACTTCGACGCCCTTTGTCTAGACTCAACCATGCCGAAGCAGAAACTACACCCTGGGAAGGCGATAATATCACTCTCAAGGCAGAGCTGATTCGTGCGGTTAAAAACTGGCCAGAGCTGATCACAAAGGGCGGCAACGCTCCTGCGTGCCCGATACACTTCTCAGACAAAGAAGTAGAACAGTGCTTGCGCATCGAGGCGGAGCAAACCACATTGATGTGCAGATGGAGAAGATACGTGACCGGCTTGGGTCAGTACCGAATGCTGGACCTCAAATGAGAGATTCGAGGATGCTCGTGAGGAGAATGAGCACGTGAAGGCAGAAGCCCTATATAGAGAGGACGACGCTACGAGGAACGAGATTCTCGACAATTGGTCTTTCGATGATCATGAGGAGCATTGATGTATCTGAAGGCACCTTGATAAACATCGCGAAACCTAAGTTTTAGGATAAGCAAAGATTATACTGTGTCTACCCTAATCATTATTCTTATAGTAATAATAATAATAATAATAATAAAATAATAATAAAATAATTTAATATAAAAAGATATTTATTTAAAAGGCATATTTATAGATTTAATTTGTCTTTATAAATTAATATATTATTACTACTTCTTCTTTCTCCTATCTCTGGTTAATCTATTTAATTATTATTCTTAGACTGGCCAATGGTTCGGTTTAAACTTGCGATTTTCAAACCGCTGTCTCGCTCAATTCGCGGCATTGAATTTCAAGACGATTGCCGGGATTATTGGGGCGTACATAGGACCCCCTGAATAATCACCTAGTACTGCCATCACTATATKGGTCGATATTATCAAATATAAYAGGCAGAATTCCTCTTCCTTATCCTCTTCCTTATTGGTATTACTTACTTATATATAGATTTAGTCTATATTCTTGATTCTCCTCTACTAGCAATACCTCCTAGTTAAGCTTCTACTCAGTCATGGGATTCTCAAAATGGACCCCGACCAAGGACTCCCTCTCCTGAGCCTTCTCCTTGTCCTATACGGAAATACCAGCCTATGACCACTCGAGATCAGCGAATTATAATCAATATAATCCTCTTATTCGGTATTCCTCGTGCTAATATTAGCCAGATCCTTGATGTGATGATAGACCAGATCAAATACGCCAAAGTACATCAGCTAACTCCTCAAAAACAAGTTTGTGGTACAAAACTAAAGCTTCGTATACTAGATCGTCGATATATCGAGACTTGCCTCCTTGCCTCTCCTTCCCATCGATATATACTATGGCACAAGGTTCCTCGTATGATGGATTTGACCGGAGTAGGAGAGGAGGTTATTTAAGATTCTTGGCTATTCGTGATATAAGTCAGTAAAGAAAGGCTTCCTAGATAACCCAGTCGTATGTCAAAAGAGAGTCGAGTTCATAAAACAGGCCATTTATTGGTCAAAGGAACGTCTATATCGCCAGATGTTTTCGGACAAAGTTTGGACAAATTGAGGGACATATATAATAGAGTATATGACGGTAAAAGCGGATAATAGTGAGAAGCTAGATCCAAAGAGCGTCATATATAAATATTCGAAGCTTCCTATCTAGATATTCTTTGGTTCGATTATTATTCGAGGAAAGGGGCCATACCATTTTTGGGAAAGGGGGGAAGGATCGATCAATTTAGCAAAATATAATCAGAAAGTTCTATTAAAGGTCTAAGACTACTTCGAATTATATAGTATAGAACGCCTTATTTTTATATAAGACAATGCGCCTCCCATCGATCAAAGAGACCATCGAGAACCTTTAATGCCACCATATTCCTTTATATAAATACCCTATATACTCTCCTGACTTGAACCTAATCAAATGTTCAAGGGTGGCACAGGCCCCGCAGGTACCCAGATGGGTACCCGTTATACAGTATACTTGAAGTTATATTAAAAGCAGTATTAATATAGAGCCTCTATTTAAGCCCTAATGTATGCTCATAATTACAGTATCTAGAAGATTTTACCCTTATAGACGCGCTTGTAAATCAGGCCTACTTAGGACCCACAAATGGGGTTTATTGGGATGGGGATAGTATAGTACTATATACTTCGTAGCCATGTCAATATAAAACACACAGCCTTGTCTTTCCCGCCAACTTTAACTTTCAACTAGAACAAAAATGCTTCCTCCAATTGAGGACTCCATCTTCCAAAGCAATCCTAAATTCGCTCTGTTACACACGTCTCTCACGAAAAATATCCTCAATCCATCCGGCTCAACCAAGCACCATCCCGCCCAAGAAGAGCGCGACGCCGTATCTGAGGTACCCCCTACCCGCCCCCTCCCCATCAACTCTAATTATTCCTCTCTACTAGATACTCAGAAGCGCGCGCAAAAACCTGGCAAAGTCCCATCTCATACTCACAGCCCTCACAAATCTCGATCTCCCCGCGATGTCACCCAGCTCATCAAACCGAGACTCCAAACCGCAGACCCAACACAAACTACTTCCAGCAGAACTCGTAGAGATGATGCTACTTCTCTCCGCACGCCTCTCTATTCCCTGCCTCCCTTTATCCTCTGCGAAGTCCCTCCATTCAACAGATCAGTGGAATGCCCTTCTCATACATATACCCGCCATCGGCGCTCTAGTCTCGACATATCTCCAGAATCAAGCATTAGCATTAGCACGTATCGCAAGCCCGAGTGCCAATGCGTCCTTTCTACATCGCGGAATTCCGAAGCTTGTTGGGAACGTGAATGATCTTCAGCGAGGGAACGAAGACAAGAAGGCAGATCTACAAGCCCGCAGAACAGCATTGGTAGGGAAGGCCACGGCATTGCTCGGGGTTTACCACCTCGCTATCTCACTCACCATAGGGATACTCGAGCAAAGCAAGCACGGCTCGGTTACAAGGTATATCAAGACGAAAGCTGAGTATGTCAATGCCATAGCGCGGTCCGTGGGGTTGGAGAGTAAGGGAAAAGGCGTTAGAGGACACAAGATGGTGTATACGGAGGATGTTAATGAAGCGCTGAAGATTTATATGCGGTGTCTTGCGGATGGGATGGAGAGAGGGAGGGAGAGACGGGGGGATATGGAGAGGGCTCTTTGGGGATACGGGGTTGGTAGGGAAGGGGTCGAGAAGGAGAGGGTTATGAGGGAGATTGCGAGGGTCTATGGGGAGTTAGGAAGAGATCTGAGGGAGGTAAGAAGGGATGTTGAGAAGTTGAAAGGCAAATACTAGTACAATATAAATTACGGAACTTGTGTACATTTTGACAGGCTTTCTACGACTATTCAGTACCTCAAACGGTGACGCTGATTTCGTAAAATTATCGTCATCTCCACTGCTCTAACCCTTCTATGGTTTGACAGCGTGAATGGCTGCTGCGAGTCTCTTAACATTTCCGGATGTGATTCCCGCAACTGATATTCTGCCATCCTTGGTTGCGTACACAGAGTGCTGTTCTATGTTAGCCAAAAACACCTCTTTCAATATGACAAATACCTACCTCCTTAGCCAATTTATCCATCTGCTCAGCGGTCAACCCAGTATAAGCGAACATGCCAATCTGGCTAGTGATATGGCTCCAGTCGTGTTTTGATCCTAGATTTTCAAGCTCCTTCTTCAAAAGCGAGCGCATAGTGATGATACGATCAGCCATAACCTTGACTTCACCCAGCCACTGCTTATTCAAAGATGGGTCATTTAGGATCTCGGAAGCAATGCGCGCACCGTGGACAGGAGGGTTGGAGTAGAGAGGTCGAACGAGAATTTTGATCTGAGAGTCAACACGCTTCTTCTCTGCTGTATCTGCACAGACTACGGAGAAAGCGCCAACACGCTCACCATAAAGACCCTGAAATTGTCAACTGAAGGCCATACATATCCATAGGGACTCATTACCATGTTTTTGGCGAATGATTGTGCGAGACATGGGTTATGGCCTTGCTCGACAAAGTATCGAAGTGCGAAGGCATCCTTGTCTGTATCACCAGAAGCAAACCCTTGGTAGGCCATATCGAAGAACGCATAATGGCCTCCGGATTTGACAGCCTCGCTGATCACTTTCCATTGCTCAGGGGTTGGATCAACACCAGTCGGATTATGGGCACAAGCATGAAACAAGAACACGCTGCCTTTTGGAGCAACTTCGATATCCGCGAGCATGCCCTCGAAATCAAGACCAATTGTATCCTTGTTGTAATATCTGTACTTTAAAACCTCTAGACCTGAATCCTTGAAGACAGCAGCGTGGTTTGCCCATGATGGTGTTGGGATGTAGATCTTCTTCGGGCCGGGGTAAAATCTCTGGAGGAAAGCACCGCCAATTCGGAGAGCGCCTGTTCCAGATATTGATTGTGTGATAACCACGCGGTCAAGGGCAGAAGAGTCTGGTCCATACGCGAGTAGTGCTGCGGCCTTGGTAAACTCGGGGACACCTGTGATGCCAGCGTATTCCTTGTTCAGCTTTGCTTGAACGACTTTGTCTTCGGCGGTTCGTACGGATGGGAGGACGTAGGGTTTGCCTTGGTTGTCACGGTATGCGCCGACACCTGGAGGCTATCAGTCTATATTCGAGGATCCACGCAAACCTTGTATACCCAGATTTATCTTCTCGTTGAAGCTGTCCGCTTTGAAAGCTTCAGTAATACCTGCGTGTGTTAGAAAAGGCAAGTTTGAAGCTCCCACTTTTCAGGACGTACCCAAGATGGCCTCAAAAAAATGTCAGATCAGTAATTACATGGCTCCAGGCTAGTTGTGAAAACTTACATCCTAATGGAAATGTTAGTATATGTTCCCCGCTCAACGTGCTATGGTGATTGACATACTGGAGGTCCTTGGGGAACATCAGCCCATGTAGAAGCTTGGCGGATAGCAATTGAGCTTCGGGCGGCTAAAGCGCGAGTAACAGCTTGTCTGCTGGGTATTCTAAAGGCGGAAAGCATGGTAGGATTTTGGAGTGTTTACAATACAGGTCCAAGATATGTGTGCTATTTAGAAGAGGTATGGCTGTGACTGACTCCTGATACCGAGCTTCCTCGACATGCGCAGGCACTTTTCTGCCTGGGATCTTGCCTTACCGAGCCACTGAATTAGCGCTTAATGATATAGCGCCGATCGTAGTTCGGGATTCGGACTTAGCAATCATGCGAAAATATCTATATTGGTCAGGATAGATGGGTCATAGGAATAAAATACTTATTATGGCCAAAGAAACTTTAGACCTGATTTGAGACTATATAAAGTAGGGGCGGTCTATTTTAACTTCCCTCCTGGCTACTTTAACTTTTTAAAGGTATATATCTAGAAGACATGTATCTCTCCCTCTATATAAGTACTTTCTTTCACACAACCTTTTCCACTTATCACGTGACTTCTTGTTTTCGATCAAAAAACCACCAATTCTACCTCTTTCACTTATTCCTTTTACCTAACGCTCTATAAGCTCCTTAGCTAGGGCCCTTTATAGGCGCATCTAGTTATAGGCCTATATTATGCCATAGAATCGTCTCCGGGCGAATTCAGGGGTAAATCACCCCCAAACCACCAGAATTCGACCCCCTCTCAAACCCCCAATTCAATCGATTTCGAAATGGCCGACGGGAATATCGATATAGAGACTCCGACTCCTACTAGACCTAGGTCTAGTAGGCTCTCTATTCCCTATGACTCG
>QYAO01000123.1:0-15418 GCA_003988895.1 Hyphodiscus sp. D1413
TTGATTCTTAGGTTGGTTAGAAACTAAACTAAGCTGTGTGTGTGTTTATATCCTTAGCGTGTTCAACTAGCGTGACTGATTACCAAGCACCTTTTGACATCGGTAGATCTGAACGACTACGATCTCAATATCGAGAGACAACTATTCGCTCATCTCCAAGCCTCGTAAATTTCCGTGACGGATCGGCTGCCGCTTCGCATCTTTACGTTGGCGATCGGCGTCTGCTACAGATTTCCCAGCCTCGAGACCAGGTTATTACGCCTCCATCCACTGTCTCGGGACTGTGGACGCCCAAGCGCTACGATGCCTGACCTTATCACCGGTACACACCTCCAACCGGAAGACCTGGATGGTCAGAATATTATGCATGAACTGGGTCGCTTTGGTCAATGGACGCACGCGGAGAGATTTCAACCTCTGAGCACTGAGGTGGAGAAATGCAAGCACAAGGACAGGGAGCGAATGCTCGAACCGGTATTGCAACAGCTAGGGTATACACTTAAGGTGTGTGATCTTTACACTCAGGTGGAACGGTGCTAATATCTAGCAGCAAATTAAATATCAGATTCTTCGGCAGGTCTCGAGAAGTTACATTGACGCAGGCGCACCTGCGTATCTTATACCTGTTCGAATAGAGAAGACAGCATCTGGGACCGTTTATGACCCTTCGACGGGTCCAGTGACGCTGACAGTTGGGCAAAGAGTATATTTCAAGTGTCCAATAATCGTTGAACCAGGGATGGATTTCCTCCTCATAACAGCACGATGATGTGGAGCTTGGAATGGATGTCGTGTCCGATTTGAGAGTGTCGAAAGGTTGAGATCCTTAGCAATGATAGTTCAGGATTGCCAAAACAGTGATGCTCAGTCGGAGTGATGCTCAGTCAAAGTGATGCTCAGCACTGAATAATGGACAATCCTCGAGGTCTAACCATCCGGGAAATGTGTGAATATCCCATGATCCCGCCACGTCAATGCAAGGAGATATTGCTGCAGAAGTCTGTTAGCTAATGTATAATTAGGAGGCATATTGTCTGACCCTGTGGCAGCAAGTCTTTGCGAATCAATTGTTCTTGGTCCGCAGCAGTGTCCACAGCAGAAGCTCCGACAAACACAGCAGGCAGGCTAGTAGGACCTGGACTTGCCGTTCGATTGTGGAACTGCCTGGCCGGTGACGCCAGATCCGGTACGCTTTCAACGGGTGCAGCCTCACTCGACGAAGAGCTGAATTGAGCAACGGCGACGGTGGTAAGGATTTCAAATGGTGATGTACTCGATAATCGCTTCTCATGAGACTTTTCGTCCCGCCAACGAGTCATCTCAGCTAGAGGTACCACTCTCCACTGGTCTGAAAGTGACGACATCCGAGCCCGTACGTCCCTGAGTTCTGTCAGACCGAGTAGAGCGAACGCGGACAGCCCAAGATCTTTGCATACTTTCTGATAACTTTGCCATTGATTGATCAGTAATAATTTGACAATTTGGTGAGAGGTAACTGTCACTTACTCACATTTCATCGCAGCGGCAATGCAACCCGCAGGGTGAAACACAAGAGTGTCTGGCAGTAGATCGAGCGTCGGGTCCTCGGACAGGTTTTTGACAACCGCAGCTACAATCTCCTGCTGCCTACTTCCCAAAAGGGACGATACCTCGGTAAGCGCATAATTCTTTACTGGCTGTACATCAGCAGTTGTATTATCGAGACAAGGTGCAATACTCACCGGCCAGAGCTTCATACACAAATGCGGCAGCAGGTCCCCAAGAGAGCCATAAGCCATCGACAATCGAGTTTACCACACGGGCTGCACGTGTCGATCGCCACATTTTCTGACTTTCATGCCCAGTGAGTGGAATGGGCCCGATATCCGCACCTCGTAAGTTGCGCAAACATGAAAAGATGAATTGGTATTTCCAGGCCATCTCTTTGGAGTCTTTAACCATGCTACACGCTTGTGTCCAGAGCCAGTTCTCAAATGCTTCCCATATACCCTCACCTCCGGATTTGTCATTCGCCAACCATGTATCGGAATCTGAGATGACAACACCAGTCTGTCCCACCTGGATTTGAAACTTGTTTGAGGAAGGAACCTTTCTCTCGTTCCCTTTTCGAATCCTTTTCGTAAGCTTTGTGATTGCCTTTTCCTCGATCCCTTTACGAATCTTTTTCGTAAGATTTGCGATTGTCCTTTGTTTCTTTTCCTCCTCTGCCTTGAGTTTCTCTTCCTCCTCCGAGATATCTTTCGATTGAGCCACTGATCCAGCAACCTCATCGCCACCGTCCCCTCCTGCCTCGACCACCCCGTTATCTTCGTTATCACTGCTATTTTCGTCATCATTGCTATCCTCGCCGTCGCCGCTATCCTCGGTTTCCTCATTGCCGCTGCCTCCAAGGACAAGATCACTAGAATCGTGTAATCTACGGCGCTTCCGTCGACTCGCAGATTCATCGGCATTTGGAGAGTTATTTGCGATACGTATGTATTCGAGGAGTTTCCCTTCTGCCGTCTTCGCGCAGGCGATCTCATCTAAACTGGGCTCCGACCCAAGCAAGTCGCAAATGTAACTATAAGTTCTCAGTATATCGAGCAAAGTAGAGATTTTAAAGACACACCAGCTCTCTACTGAAAAGTTCCATTGAGAAGGCTGATAGAAAATATCATAAATTCTTTGTGCGGCGGTGCTGATCAGATTAATGGACGGACCACTCGCCGACGTCTGGCAGCTCTGGCAGCATAAAGTATAACGAAGCTGACATGAATAGAATGTTTGTCCTAGAAAGCCTGGCAGAGAAAAGGGGGAGATAGTTATTTGAATAGCTGCCCAATGACGCTGGTGCTCTAAACCGAAGTGAACGTATGTCGCATGGTCCTTTGAGACGAACTGCCTTGAAGGTTGCGAAATTTCCCCCAGTGAAGCAATCGCCTCCTCCTGGCGTTGCAATGAAATATAGAAGGAGCGGCTGCCACAACTCTCCTCCAACTTGATCTCGTCCATCAATTTACGTGTCTGTAGGTCGATGGATGGACGGGGGACACTTTGATTTCCAATGCGTTAGAAAGGCACACTTTCTGTTGCCAGTATCATGCGCCGCACAAGCGCACAACTTAGGGCACAATTTTTGGTTGGCGCTGCTGTAGAGCGCCAGGTTTGGCACAAATTGTGAGGATCGAATGTCGCATTATTGGTATAATCCTATAATCGTGAAGCCGTCAATTTTTCCGACATGACCAAGGCCTTCAATGAGTCAGTCACAAAGTCCCGGGGTAGATCAAGATCCAGGTCGCTAATAGTGCAAAATTTGATCTCCTGGTGATAAGTGGAAGCAGGTGAGATGGGATAGGAGTGTAGATGAGATGGCATGCGGTTGCTAGACCCAGGCACAGGATAAGTATAAAGCCATTCACATTTCCTCAGGAGATTCAAACCATTGAATTCTCCTTCGATAACTAAGTTGTAACATCGTGGGCGCCCAACACTCACCCAAATCCTTCACAAGTGACGTTTTCAAGGCAAGATGTGCACCTACGAGTGGAGTAGACCATACATTTATGCAAAGTGTGGCCACACGATATATCGCCCTCCTGAACCAGGGGAATGGCTATGGTGTACAACAGCTCAGGCGCGGTACCCTCCACGTATTTGTGATGGCTCGGAGGAAGAGCCAACTGGCTCCCTTGCTGGAGCTTCGACGACGAAAAGGGAATATTGTCCTGAATGCAGAGACTCAGATGACCCAAGGAAACCGAAGAAGAAGGACCACGATCATGATAAAGACAAAGGAGGAAAGTCGTCGAACCACCATCGTCATCATGATTCTCGCCGACATGTGGTAGCACATTAGGGTCTGTTATGTTCACGAAAAGACTAGCATTGACTGTGAACTAAAATGCGTTCTGTCTTAGCGGGGCAGGATTAGTGGACTCTGGAGCCGGAGGGAACAGAGATTTTGCGCGGTATCAGTGTTTGCACGGGCCTCATGCCACTCTTTACTCTGTTTTCAGCGACCGATTATTCAACACTCTTTTGTATTCCATAGTCGACTACTCAGACTTCTACAATGGACATTCAAATTCTCTGTCATCTAACAGCGAGCTACTTCTGATTTACTCTAACTTGCCATATTGACTACGTTACCAACATAGCTTATTTGTTCGGCCAGCCGTTCTCTGCCAATCTAAGCCATTAAATAATAAGACAAGGTCTTTAGCGCAATTCTCTGACCAAAGGCGGTAGGGGTAGTGCTATTGCAAAAGCAGCATTGTATAATAAGTTAACCATGAGACTTTAACATGCACCATTTCATTTAAATGCACACCATCTCCGTCGCATCTAGAAAGTTGTACCTAGACAACTCACCAGCAATGGCATCTCTAAGATCTTGCACGCTATTTTCACTCGGAGCATATGGGAAGATCCTGTTATACGGAGAACACGTCCTTAAGGTGCCTCGTGACGATGACCCCGAATTTCGAGATGACTGCTACAAAGACCTAATGCACGAGAAGGACATCTATACGCACCTAGGTCATAGCGAATACGTAGTAGACTGGTTCGAGAATGATGAGGGAATTGAAATGGCTCGCATGGACAGAGGTAGTATCGAAGACTACATTCGGTCGCACGGCCGGCCATCGCTGAGAAATCTCAAAAAGATGATTCAGCAGCTTGTCTGTGCTCATTGCTACGTGCATGATAAGAATGTGATCTTATACGACCTCTTTCCTCGAAACATACTTGTGGATTCTGGCGATGATGGCGAGGACGACGTTTCTCTCAAGTTGTGCGATTTTGGGAATTCAATTAAGTTGCCGGCAGACGCAGATATTACAAAACTGATTGTCGACGGCACATCTGCTCAAGTCGACATCTTCAATCTCGGATGTGTTATATATTCTCTGGTGAAGTGGGAAGTACACAGCTACGATCTGTTTGGCCGGAATGGAGACAAAGAGTTTGGTGGGACTGAAACAGATAATCATGAGAGTTCGATAGGAGATGGAACAGTACACAATGACGACAATGAGGAGCCCCCTTGGCCACCAGTCCTACCAAATACAACTCAAATGTTGTGCGGTGACATTATTTTCAGATGTTGGACCAAACATGCTTTCAAAAGCGTGCACGCAGTGCGTGATGCCATTTTTGAACATCTAGATGGCATTTCTGTGTAGCTTTTTCAAGGAGGGAGGAGCTATTTCATTTAGATGCTACGCGATTCCTGAGAATATATTCGTTTGAGTGACTTATGCCTACATTGTCGCCTGGTAACCCTTACAATCTCTAAACCCTTATGATACCAATGCGCGATGGATGAACATAGGACCCATATACATATGGGCTTTCGCCCCTGATGCCATTTCCAACCCCCACCACCTTCTCTTGCGTCACGTTAACGAGCTGCGTCGCTCCGTCCTTGACCATAAACCCTGTGAATGAACTTGAAACGGCTCCTTGGTATCCAACAAGCCAACAATCCCTTCCTTTGACTAGCAGACAGCAGGATGAGGCTCCGCATGATATAAGGTGAGAGGAAGAGGAACTATAGGTACAAGTCAGCAAGAAAGAACAAAGGAGCACCGTGCAAGGTCTAGGACATACTGCCAGGGCAGCGATACTTACTGCGATGACGTTCAATCAGCCTTTTCTCCAGCCCGTCCAACTATCCTTGGTATAGACGGTACTGTCTCAGGTTGCCGCTTTTTTACATGATCTTGTATAGATCGTCCTTGGTGAACATTCCTTCCCTTTTGAGCTGCCTCCAGGGTCCCGCTTCTGGACCCGACCATGCCTAGTAGCATTTTTCTTTTCTGTCTGTTTTCTTGGCCGTAATGTTCGAGTCGGCTGAGCAGTTTTTCGATTGATTGAGTGGGAAGGAGGTGGAATGTGGTCGGCCGACGGTGGTGATGGCGCAGGCGTTGGAGGTTTGATAGCTAGCGGAGCAGGAGGTACAAGGCGTTGATAAAAGTGTTGCAGGACCTCAATGAGTCCCTGGAGCGACACAGGTGACTGCCAGCCACGTTCATCCTCAGGTCTGACCAACGGACCTTGTGAGATGAGGTCGAGCAAGTCGTTCCAGAGTCCAGTGGGAATATGACTATAGCTGATCCCGACCTCCTGGGATATGTTTTCGAGGCTCGTTCTCCAGTAACGCAGCTGGGTCTTTCGATGGTCGTCAAGGGCTTTTCTGAAATCAGCTTCGTTCTCTGCATTGCGTGCTATTCCTTCGAAGTCGTGGCAAAAGTCGCCATAAGATTGGATGGCACTTGGGACGGTGTTGAACTCGTTCATCAGGCGCCAGAAGTCATCGAAGGTCATATCGAACCTCCAGGGCTGCTACTCAGGTCTATGGTAGTCGTCGAAGTCCATGATTGGGGATTTATGATGGTATTAAGGGTGGGAAATTCGCATGGCCAGGTTATGACCTCGGAGGCGACCTTAACCAAGCTAGCGCGCCTCCGCGACGCAAGTCCGTATGTGACCTCGGAAGCTGATATACTAGCGCCTTCTCGGCGAGGTATGCCACAGCGGTTAGAGTTTGGCCATGCCCCTACTACCATATAATACTATATTCTCTGTGGTTTAAGATAGACTGGCTACTACGAGGGTATATGGTTGGCAGTAGACAGATAAGTGATAGCATTCCTACTGCTATACTCCTCAACTCCTAAGACTATTTAATTTTTAGGGAAGGATACTGTTTATATCTTTCATTGATTATTAATTATAATAAGTGTCCTCTCTGACTTAACCAAATGGATATTCTACCAGAAGGGCAGGCCCCTGAGGCTGATGGTGAACCTATATCTCTTACTAATCTGGCTCTGGACAAACAGTATAAAAACGATGACATATGAGTTATTTTGCAACTTTATAGAGCAACTGGAACCACAATGGTGACTCCTGTAGGCAGTGTATATTACCTTGATGACCGGGACGACCTCAAGTCCAAAGCAAAGCAGGCAATTGATTCGGGCTCAAATACGAACATTGCTTTAGTTGCTCAAGCTTTCCTAGACATTAAATTCTCGCTGAGCGTCCATCTCAGGAACAAGGAGGCCGTATTGTGTGATTTGTACTATGACAGCACAAGCAACAATCTCGTTATTCGCAACAGATCCATTGTTAAGGTCGATATCTGCCCTATATCTGACTCCAAAGCCAAAACTGGATATGATTCCGAGCCACTATTTCCACGTGAGTCAAGGCATTTGGGGCCCGGGACATACGAAATTATCATTCATGAAAGTCGTGTCCTCGACCTGAGGGTTCTAGCAAGAGTAGACATACTCGATACTACTCGAAAGCTAGCAAGGCCAGCGGTGCCTAGTATAAACGCCGAGACACCGCTCAAAAGAGCGCTGCCAGTATCGGAAGGAGAGCTGAACGAGTCTCTAGACACGCCTCTTCCACGAGTCCAGAAGGTTGGCCACGCTATTGATAGCAGTTCTGTCTTGTTTCTTAGCACAGGTGCCAATAAGACCTTGTCCTTACAATCTCTAGTGGCGACTGGGAATCCCCTTGTAGATCTCTCACAACATGGCGTCCTAGATATACCTGGAGTCCTGGATATAGAAGGTTACCGAATCCATAAGCAGAAGATCATCTCAGCGACAGCCCAGTCCGAAGTCTATCTAGCCCAACACAGCGGCATTGATAATGGTGAGATTACAGTGAAAGTCTTGAAGATCCGGTAGAGCAGCTCGACCAATAAAGGGAGGCCGCTCATAGATCAGGCAGAGGCCTGGTTACAGGAGTACAATGCTCATAACGGACTAAAACATATATGTAAACATCGCCTATAAAACTGTAATTTGTTTTCAGTAAGCTGACTGTCTCCAAGGAATCGATTATAGGTCTCCATGGTAGTGATGCCCGTTTCCTGACATTCTATCAAGAGTTTATCCCAGGCTATGACCTCAGCACCAAAGGCGTTTGGCGGAACACAACTGACTACTACTTCCGTGGTATAGAAGATGATGCCTTTCAGGTCTGGATTAGTATCGCGAGCGCTCTGGAATACCTATATGACCAAGGATTGGAGCATAACGATGTCAAACCAGGCAATATTTTGCTCTCTGAAGAGCGAGGCGCTGTCCTCTGTGACTTCGGACTTTCACGTCTGTCGGATCCTTCAAAGCCAACAACCGGCGGGACACCATTCTATGTGCCTCCGGAATACATCGCAGTAAAGCAGCGAGGAAAGCCTGGCGATGTGTTTGCCCTCGTCGTGACGATGCAGTATTTGAGAAAACTGTGGCCTCTCCCTGATGCAGACGGTGGATATTTTATGATTGCAGCCATTCATTCTCAGGAGAGGGATATGCGACAGGCGGCAAGGAATAAGATGACATCGTGTCTTGCAAAGGTTGAGGTTGCCAGGACAAGATTGGACCTTTCGAGTACCAGTGCCTTCATTCTCTGGGACATGTTGAGTCTGAAGGTGATGGCACGACCAACTACTACCGAAGTGGTCAATCGCTTAAAGAGCGAATTATATACCAGGAACCGTCGTCCATAAGTGAAGAAGAAAAGTGGCGATCGTATAGTAGGCAAAAGAGATCGAGGAGGGTCACAGAAGTCTATAGATCATGGCTCTACTACAGAAGAGAACGAGTCGATTGAATGGGTTCCAATAAGTCCTAGGCAATAGTGCTAGAAAAGAAATATGATCACCATCCAACATTATACTTCACCCAATATGCGTGTCACTACACCATGTCTATGTTTTCACTTTCGCAGAGTAGTGTACCTGGATCGCGCCTTGAGTCCGGTCGGGAGCCAAGGGAAGCCAAAAATGCTCTATATCAAAGCCCACAATATAGAATCCTGCTCGAGACCAAGGGTATCTTTATATATAAATTGGATTTAGGTATTGCGGACACAAGCAAGACCATTTAACGAACCCTCCTTAAAGCTCAGCAAATAGTTTCAAAAGATTCATTACTTTAAAATAATCTCTTTAATAAGATATATGAAATTATACAAGACAAGAATAAGGCTAAGATTAATTAAGATATTACTTAATTAATCATTCCTTTTACTTAGTCTTTAGCTATATGTGACGCTAAACATCTCAAAACCTTAATTAAAATTGTTAATAAAGGCTAGGACAATTTCATTGCTTTAACCAAGCCTCGTCTATAACCTGACTATACTATTGGATTTAAGCGAACTGTATTTACTAAAGATTAGCTTAAAAAAATCCAGCCGTTTATTAATGGCTTCTCAAAAATGTCTTTCTTTATAAGTATATACTATATATACTTCCCGTTTCTTATATATAAGGTTAAGTGCGGTGCTATAGCGCTTAATATTATAGACCAACAGAATACTTATAGCATGACGATGACCATAAGGGGTATTGTTGAACTCTTTAGGCTTATAAAACGCAAAAAGGAGCTTTACTGGGAGATACTTACCTTCTCAGTCTCGCATAATCACCGGATGATAAGAATTTATGGTCATTATCCTATGATTAACAAGAACCAGACTACTTTCTACTATCACCCAATTCATGAATTTAGCTTTATAGCATTAAATGATAAAGAGAAATGAACGGCCTATAAGTTTACTAAGAACGTATACAATAAATGAATGCTGACTTACTTAAAAAGATTCTGTTTAGTTATTAACGACTTACCGCTCAATCCGGATTTTAAGGTCTCAAAGCAATCCAAGCCAGGAGAATCCGGACTCTTATAGGGCTTAAAAAGCCATTATCTCTCCAACCAATCAAGTTATAATGCTATATCTTTACTAAAGGAAGCTAACAGTTAATCAAGCCGTGTTGATTCGCAAGAAGTCACTCCTAATACTTTACTGTCTTAAAGGATTGACAGGAAAGCATTTAAAAAGCCAAAGAAAAGGGCTTGGCCTATAGAGCTATACCAATCTCAAGACACTGGTTGAAGATAGGCATGCTTTTAAGGTAATTGGCTGTTTGGAAAAGGAGGTAAATACCATAGACGAGGCGCCTCTAGCCTGTACGATGTTCAAACGTGTACGTAATGCAGGCTGACTCTTGCCTAGGAACTAGCAGAAGATCTACTTCCATGACTTGCCCTCCTTTTTGTATGCCAGCAAGCGCTGCTCGTCTATAGGATCCATGCGATATTCATCTTTATACTGGAACCCTGTTTTTTTTTACTCAAACACGCATCGTCGTCGCTACTGAGATCAGGATCGCTGTCGCTCAAACCACTTAGCAGTGAGATAAAGACTTGGGAGCATTTGTTTGCTGGGGACACTAGGTAAATCTATATCAATGTCCTTGGAGGCAGACGTTCGATTCTTCTTGTCTTGAACATTGAGAATCTATAGAAAGGCCTGTCACACTCAGCACCGAGGCTATAGCACGACAATATAGCATATAGACATATATAGAAATTAAATTTTCTTGAGGAACTCTGGCCCTCAAACTTCTTCTATGAACTTCCTTCCTAGCTCGTCATATCTGAGTACATCCTATAGCTGCCACGACAGCATAAAATCATTTCGCCAATAAATCACGAGCATCCTTATTTAAGGCAGCCATACTAAGATATTCTCTATTCTAACATTTCTTAATGATGATTCTATAGTATAATTATCAAGAGAAAATACTCTCGCGACTTTGATAATATAGCTCTTACTGAATTCCCATATGCATTCGGAGATAGAAGGGTCAGAGCTTGGAAATCCATATCAAGATAAACTCATGAATACCAGTGCTTTAAAGTATACTAAGGATTGAATCATAAAAGGAGGACACCAGGGAAAGGATACTTATTTAAAGATCTGGGATCTTCTAGAGGTGATACGATTGTTAGCACTGCTAGGGGGCCTATCTATCACATGACTATAGCATTCCTGATCTAAGGTCATCAATCTAAGTGGGAAGTTAAGGTGATCAAAGAGTTTTGATATCCTCTCTGAATCCAGGCGGGTCAAGCCCAAGACCCTGGATCCGTCAATGTATTTAATCCTAAAGAATGGGAAAGGGAAGACATGAGCAAGAAACCGGGAGGGGATTTATTTCGGATTTGCATAGCCGATATGAGTTTGTAGGTTTTGATTTCATTGGGACCAAGTCGGACAGGGAGGCTCGAGCAGATATACTATATTAGACTTAATCTTAATCAATCTTAATTATAGTAATATAAACAGATGGCCGAACTCACTACATTGAGTTAGAGAACGATGCTATAATCTGGGAATATCATAAGACAGCGGATACATAATCTATCGATTGAGAACTTTGATACCAGGCATTAGAGATCGCTATCGCTCAAACAACCGACAGCTTACTTCCTTGTCCTAAGAGCCTATTGAGGAGTTAGATGAAGTTGACTCTCAGAACTCTTGCCATTTCAGCTTTGTCGAATAGTATACCTAGATCAAACCCATGCTCTACTAAGGGAGGGCATTATAGATGTCTTCCTATAAATAGCCACCCTTTTTCATCTTTACTACTGTCTTATTCTCTTTCTTTATCTATGGGATATGCTTTACCAAATGCCTTGATTTGATAGATCTAATCATAGAATGTTTTATAGCCCAGTAATGATTTTGATACCAAGACTTTGGTAGCGCCTCTTTACTACTAGAATAGTTGACTAATGATTTATAGTTGATTAGCAAGCAAGGATACTCTAAGAGCAATGACAGTCTGAATTCGAGATTATATATTATGTCGTCTCTGATCTTAGTACATTTAAGAGAGCCTTAGAAAGGCTACTCCTGATATTCGGCAGCTAATATTACTGCTACTATCAAAGATAGACTCTGAGAAGTTCATAAGGCATAGTAGTACTCAGCATTCATAGTGGTCGATGGCCATCCGTAATCAGCCTGGGATTGTATATCGTCAATATCAGGTAAAGAGGTTAATGTCACTATAAGGGGATCAAACTGTCTAAGGCTAGAATCTGAGGTATTCCCTTAGGAGGTGGTTAGAGACATAGTAGGCGCTGAGCATTGCTTTCGTCTCTTTATAGGGCGTGGGTCTTTGTCGCTTATATTATAGGCATCGTGATTATAATCGGTGTTTACAGAATGGTAGACATCACTACTGATGATCTAGCGGGATTTATTGACTAGGTACTCGAAAGTTTTCCTGCCTTGACTCTACCTTTTATAGCATATATAGTGAACTCATATAATATCCCTTCCTAATGATAAGAGTAGGTCTTGAGACGATCGTTCATAAGGTAGCTATAGCATTGATATTCACAAGTCGTCTTCGTTGACCCAAGAATCAGACCTATGTGGCTGCTCGTCCTATATGATTCAGTACTGGATTATCTTTGTCTCGTGTCTAAGAAGCTACTGGGTATATATCCTATATAGTCGAAAATGGTGCTTATCGATCTTAAGTTGGGTCGCTAGCAGAGCCTCAGTGGCCTCTATATCCATGGAATCGTCTGTGTTATGAATCACTATAAGGTCCTGCTAAGCACCTATAGCTATAAGCTCTTTCTTCTATCCTTTAAGCTCTTCTTACTGTTATATTACTACCTCTCCTACTTCTCCCATTAGCTCATCTACTCATGATTCGCTCTCTTTAGATGTTTCTGATATATGAGTGTCCTGATACTTCTATACCCCCTGCTTCTCAAGGTCCAGAGCTAGGATATTACATCGAAAAGTATCTCATGGCTCTTCTGATATACTACTAATAGATTCATAGCATTCTTGATTCTAGATCTCATCCTATAGTGCTTTGATAGAGCAAATAAGTAGGGAGTCTGGTATAGTGGCTGATAAGGTATTGATTCGCTCTATCATAGCTATATCTAATTATTTCTCTATTTTAATGATACTCTCATCTGTCTATCCATTATCGCCGTGGTCAGAAGGAGAGCTAGGCAATGATTGAGGGGCTGATTCCACTGATATGAACTGAGTAAAATCGCCGATGTCTTACTGATCAGTTGGATCTTATAGTAGTATAGAGGATTAGAGGAGGGTCTAAGGCTGTTCTCATATGGGAGCAGAAGGCATACCTTACTGCTCACCAGACATAAGTCTTAGAGCAGGCTCACTGATCTAATAGCCCTCCTCAATATCATATCATGGACCAGAAGTATTAATATACTTTGCTGGCCTAGATATGACTTCTAAGATATGCCAATTCGCTTGCTTCTCGACATGCCCAGTATTGAGACCGCTAGTAGTGTTCTTGGAATCATCCCTAGTACCTGCCTTATATAGCTCGTCACCATCGAGAATTATTGCTTGACCTATATATAATCAGAGGGCCGCTTCTCTATATAAATGAATGCCAGATGCTTGGTCTACCTAGACTATCACCCTAATATTCACCTAGTCCTGCTTTTATTTAGAGGGAGTATATCCTAGAGCATATAATAACTAGCTATTCTAGCTAAAGGGTATGCTCGGTCTTTGAGGCTCTAGCTAAGATATCTATATATATAGTAGTCTAAAACAGCTCGTCGAAAGAAGGAAGACAATCGTCTATATCGTTGTCACTAATAGTAAGATTATGCTTAAGAACTAGAGAAATAGATTAGAATGGTTCTCATGAGCTATATACTATTTATATACCTCTATCCCTCATTATAGAACTTATATCTATCTTAGCCTTGGCTTTATAACTAGGGCTAGAAAAAGTAGCTAAGGGTCTATGGGTTATCTGACTACTACTATTATTGAATAAAAGGATTGAATAGCTACTTTTTATAGGCCAAAGAGTATTACTATTAGAAAACGACAAGGGGGTAGTAGGAAGTATATATAATACAGATTTCATACTCTCTAGGATAGCCATCATTATAAAACGAGGTATATAACAAGAGGACTAGTCTAGGAGATATGAGATATTCAGAGAAGGAGAGGTAACTGATTTTAAGCATTCTATAGATAGCTACTCCTTAGAATACTACTGCTTTTAGTACTCCAACTTTACTACTCTCTACTACCTGGAAATCAAATGATCTGCTTCTATATATGAATTCTCAGCTCTCTAAGGTCCTATAGAGTATATAGGTCTCCTAATATGCCTTATCGAGCTTTATACCAATCGTATACCTCTAATATCAATCATATGATCTGGTCTTCTAGCTTCCTATACTAAAATTCCATATATAAACTTAATAGGCACTCTCGCTTTGTCTATACAAACACTATATAGCCTATGACCATAGTAGAATGATTAGACCAGGACTCATTCATATAATCCCTAGTCCTCCTTAGCTTTACTAAAAATCAAGAAAATGGCCTTTGATTAGTATAATTCTATATAAAATCCAGTTCAATACGCCTATCCCATAGATCTCGTAGTCACGTCCGTCGGGCTAAGCCCATATGACCTTCCCTTTATAGAGATAGGACATAGTATAGAGCATATCATATTTCTTCTATATAGTAGATATGATCCCTATAATAGTACCTATAGGACTCAATGGCTTAAACCATCCCCTCTCCTTATACTATGGATTGAGCTCGTCCCAAGGCCAGATGAGACGCCTATATATAATCGCCCTTATCTCCCTAGCCATTTTTGACTAGCTGCCTTATCATTAGCATTCTATATTTAGTATATATAATTTCTCTCTATATACCTTATGACTAATCCTCCTACCCTTAGTGTTTTGTATTTGGTATATAGGAGTGTTTAATGGGAGTTTCGATGATATAATCTATCACCTATCATAGCCAAGTAGGCAGATATCGGCCCTTCTTATCACAAATCAGCCCAGATCTAGGCAAACTACCATATACCCCCATCTTTATAATATATAGGGCCTTACTATGATCCTTCAACTAATACATAAATCCCATGGTATAGCTAGGCAGAAGCCAGCCATGTCATCATAAGGCATTTCTTCAATTGGTCAGGTCTGACATATGATGGCACGACTAAAGCAGATCAGCAATGTTATAATCACTAATGAGGCATGATTATAAAGGTTATAATCGTATGATAGCAAGGGAGCAGAGATAGAGTATATGCTCATATCTCAACCAATCCAATCGAATTGAGAGGAACGATCGTTGTCACAGACACTCAAGAGCAGTAAATATAGAGAGGGAGATCGAGGACTCTGGCTTTAACCAGGCCATGCCATCGTCCTCGGTCATAGCAAGGCCGAGAAACATATCACATAGCATAGAGCTGTATCAGCAGGGGTCGAGAACGCATGATGAGATCAAAGGACCGAGCAAAGAGGGTATTGGGAAACGATTAAAGAGAAAGATGATTATATAGTAAGAGAGCATGACTTTTATGGATATTGAAAGCAGCGGCTGGCCCATGTATATACCTTACCCGAAGCAGAGGGTCACTAAACCCAGGAGGGCAGACCAGACGACTGAGATAATAGATAATAATAGGTATAAGTATAGTTTAATATAAACTATTAAATACTTAATTCAAGACTATTTCTTATATAGAGCCAAATAAAAGGCCTTATATAAG
>QYAO01000124.1:0-15386 GCA_003988895.1 Hyphodiscus sp. D1413
GGCTTGTCTTGTAAGCTATCTGCTAGCTTTGCAATTCGTAATACTAAAATATATTTCGTTAGGGCCACAAAAGCGAGCACTTGGTATTAGCCTTGGTATAGACGACCCTGGTGTAAACCCCGATGCAGCTACGAAATTAGAGTTCTTTGCACAACTTCGTTTTACAGTAGGCCTACGACGAGAGTGATCAATGCGAACTGATTCCCCCATTCGTTGTTGCCAGTTGTGAGAGATCTAACCCACCTGTTGCCTGATTGGTTGGAACCGAGAACCCAATACCTACCACAGGACTGGCTGGTCACGGGAATCACAACCTGCTTCACTTTGTCTTCTTCCCTCCTTCTCCTCCCATTCCCCTACTGGCGCTCGTCCATCGGACAGTGAACCAATATCACGCGTCAGTTTTTCGATTTTCAATATGAGTCCCTAACCCGCTTTCCGTCGTCCTGAGGTCGCCTCGCGCTCGCGTGGTACAGACCCTGTCGCTAGTCGCCCATGCTGTCTGCGTTGTGCCAAACGTCAGGGTGCTCAACCAGGCCTGGTTTGTCGGACGCGATCTAATCGCCGTGTATACGACAGACGTGCTCGTATGAACAAGAGGTTGACCAGCTGGGACCCGGCAACACATAGGCGCTTTTGTGGATGTTTTTGTGTTCTCCCTGGGGAGTTATTGCTTGTAGAGATACCCGCTGTACACAGCATAGGCACAATTGAAGTCCTGCTCTCTTCTCCCTCATGCCTTCCTCCTTCTTTTCATAAGAGGTCCCTTGTTCTTCTAGAGGTAGTCTTGAACACTTTCTTGTACATGCTCTAGCTCACCAGCGGGTTCCCAAGTGTCTTCTACTGGCGTATAACCTTTCCATCGAACCAGGTATTGCCTCCTAGCCCTTTGCTCCTGATATACTAATACTGACTCAACTTCATATTCTTCTCCTCGTTCGATCTCCACGGGCTTCGGCTCTAGAGATGTGCCTACTCTGCTATACTATAGCTCTAAGAGAGAAACATGAAATACATCGTGAATCCTATAGGATGGGGGTAATTTTAACTGGTAAGCTTGTCTATGTTCACCAATTGCCTGAGTTATTTTGAAAGGTCCTAGGTACTTGTCTACAAGCTTCCCGCTGGGTCTGAGCTGTTTGATATTCTTGGCTCTCAGAAGTATATTATCACCAACTTTGAATCTTGTTGTGATATGTTTCTTGTCATAGTACTGCTTTTGTGAGTTTATTGTGTTTTGTCATCGTGATAACGTCCGTCCCTGCGTAGCGAAACGCACCCTATAACGAAACAAATTGCAGGTACCTCGAATTCAAGCGACTCTAAATCTGTGAATGTATTGGAATTTCTATATATTTTTTATTCAGTTGCGTTATTTGCCTCTCCCGAACACTCCTAACCTATTGATTCCGGAAATTTTGAATACGTCGTCGCCGTGTACCTGAATTGAGAGTATCTCGTTCTAGTGTAATAGGACCCCTCGACCTTTAACACCACTACTAGGCTCTTTTCGTCCTTTGAATTTATAAAACAATTAGATATACACTTTCGAGTTTTATTACGATACTAAATAGTAATTCCTAGTGTTGTGACGGCCGGAGCGCGCCATGTTATACGCGATTGCCACACGGGCTGATACCTCCTTCAATCAAGCGATCAAGGATCCGGATCAACGGTGGTGTGGTTTTAGTAACCTCAGTAAAATTCTAATAAAATCTGTGGCCGCTAAGCATATAGCTGAGACGTGTGGCCCTGTGCGCAGCCAACGAAATCGGCTCTTCCTGGAGAAAGAAATGCCTCTGCGTGGCAAACAGTCACTTCTGGCTTCTCTCTTTTTGCGCTCTACCTACTGTAGAACACAACCTCTTCAATTTTCAGCCAAAGCCTCCGAGGGGGACCCGCTCCTCTTCCCATATTGCTGACGAATTCCAAGATGACCTTACGGATGACCTTACGGATGACAGAGTCCGTAAGTTAGAAGGGCAGAGACTGCAGAGAGATGCCCGGTGGCCAGCACGCAGGACAACGAAGACTTGGCGAAGACGTTGAGAGCAGTTCAGATGGTGACAACATGGCACGACGCTGACGTGCACGGCGATAAGAGGCAACACTTCCCAAGAGGGTACTCTTCAAAAGCGTGAAATGAGGGTACATACGAGCTGAATTGGGAGAAGCAAGAGCCTGGAAGTCGTCACAGAGACTATCTGAGACCGAGGCGTAATGAGTCACAATCTGGACCTTGATCTCTTCTCAAAATCGTTATTTATCATCATTACAATACTCTTCCCATCGCCTGACCATTCTTTAGGAAATCCAATTTGTACTTGATATACTGCCGTTCACAGTATGCTGATTTTGAGGGGGCTATCGGAGAAGGAAGTCTGCTCCGAGTTGTGAACAAGCCATCCAGCCTGTAACTGACTCTCGACGATTAGGCTTCTGGAGGAACATAAGTTTGTGGTACTAGTTGTGTCCACAGAGTGAGATCAGGTAAGAGTTCAGCCAAATAGCGATGAGCCTTTTCCGCATAGTGTCGGCCGATTTCCATCCGTCTTTCTGCTTCTCTTAAGTTTGTTTCCTTATCTGAATTAGCTTTCAAAAAAGCTCGCTGATCAATGAATGCGACTTCATCCTCGACTTCATCCAGCCCAGGCACCTTTCTACCATCAATGGCGGGATTATAAAAGCCGCCCATCATTCGTTGCGCCACGGCCTCAGTGAGATCTCGAGGTTTCCATCTATCTGAATGTTTCAGGTAGTGGGTCACTGCATCTTCCAAGGCTGAAACCATTTCAGTAGCCGCGCCCGCCCCAATGGGAGCAAGTCCAATTGCTGCTCGCACTGCGTGGAACAGAATGCCTAGACAGAATCCGAGTCGCTCTCCATCTCGCTTGTCTCTCTCTACTAGATTGCGCGCATAGCGTAGGCTCCCACTACCAACAATTGCAGTTAGAAGTGCGGCACCAAAAACATTGTTTGCAAGGCTTCCTAAATCACGGAGTGAGAGTGCCCGTTGCATGTATGCTTGGAACAGCAGTTTTGCTTCGTCTGTGTCTTCCAAAAATATCTTGTCAAGGGACGCATCTTCATGGTCGTGGATCTTCCGCTTGACCCATGAAGAGCGTCTTTGCGTATGACTTAAGGCGCAATGGTGTTCAGTGAAATGCTCGAACATATCACGCAGGAGGTATCTGTGTGTGTTTGGATCATCGCCCTTATTGCGAACGACGATTTCCTGGATGGTTTCGTTCATGATCTCTTGCATGGACTCTTCTTCAAGCACAGGTCCAGGTCCGAACGAGATAATCTCGCCCCATACAGTCCTTGGGTCGCTCGCGACGATCCTGCCGAAATTCTTGTGGTTTCCATTTGCATGCATTAGAAGCGCGATCGCAGTTGAGACAGAAACAAGAGCAAATGAGTGGAACTGGTCATGATGCGAAACCATCTCCACCTCCCCGTTTCCTGAGACTCCTTCAGATT
This sequence comes from Hyphodiscus sp. D1413, assembly GCA_003988895.1. Lineage (NCBI taxonomy): Eukaryota > Fungi > Ascomycota > Leotiomycetes > Helotiales > Hyphodiscaceae > Hyphodiscus > Hyphodiscus sp. D1413. Next base: position 3,484 of record QYAO01000124.1, read on the forward strand.
CGCCGGACAAAAGATCTCGGAGCCTACCACCGTGTTCCCGTCGTTCATGATGAGGAATGTGCGTGCGGATCTTCGCGTCGCCGTCCTTCCAACGGAGGGACACAGCTCTAACATTTTCTTTGCCTGGAAGCGATTTCTGGCTTAAACCTCGAATGAAATTTTGGAACTGAGTACGTCCTTTGCCCTTGTTCCATAGCTTATTAAGATCATGGCTTGTGATTAATGTCAACTTGATAGGATTGGCCCCCCATTCAGTCGGAGCATCTGGTAAATGGACCGACTCCATCATTATCGTGATGTGCGAATTCTGCTTGTGCCTTCTTTTTGCCATCTCACTTTCGCATTGTTCCGTGTACTCTTGTAGCTTTTCCTGTCGGCGTTGTGCAGATGTGAATGTCCTGTTATCAACTTCCCTAACGGTCGTGCGGAGATTCGTTTGGTCACTAAGGAGCTCTGCAACATTGCTTGCTATCGATGCAAGTTGACCAATAGCAATTTCATTCATTGTGTTCGAGGCCATCGCGTACTGTTTCGAGATTGTCTTGGGTTGAACTTTCGGACTTAGGTATAGCTGCAGGAGTACTCTGCATGTGGACGAATAATATCTTGTCTTCAGATATGTCCAGGCGATAAGACTAATCAATCAAATCTTGATTCGCATTCGCTTCTGTCTTCAGTGTCGTGTTCTATGCAGAAGCTCCTTGTTGGGGAAAATAATGATATAACGTCTATCCCTACGTAGCGAGACGTACCCTGTCACGAGACAAATTCTATGCTTTCAGAATCACGGAGTGTATCACGTCCGTCCCTGCGTAGCGAAACGCACCCTGTAACGAAACAAATCTACAGTTTTGAAATCATAAACTTTTTCTTAGTAAGTCTATAAAGTCATTACTTATATATTACTTACTTTAACTATTTCTCCCTTAAGAGACCACTTAGTGATAGGAAAAAGAGTATAGTTAACTGTGTTGTTGATTGTTTTAATCACGCCATCAAACGCTGCTTTCGCTGTTCCCCCCGGTTTAATTGCGACTTTTAAAGTCTATTTAAAATTCAGAGCACTTAAGGAAAGGTCCTATCACGAAATAATATTCCTTTAAATTTTAAAGACATATAAAAAGAAAAAGAATGTAGTCCGGGAGTTACGCCGGCGGCTTTAAAATTGCCCAGAACTCCGCCATCCACCAACGCGGGCAAGTTTTATCCTCAGGCAGCCTTCTGGTGGGCCATGGCTCACGTGCGATCACAAGGAAGGCGGGGTAAGCAGCGACCGAAGATTTAGTATAGAAGTTCAAAATTTAGCATTAATATCTTTGAAATTACTACTTTATATCAAATAGGAGATCCAAACGTAAATCAAAACAGTTTTACAATATTTTGTTTTTGGTTTTCAATTCGTTTTTTTGAATGGCCAATCGATTGCCGAATCGCCATTGTCATCCTTAACTCCACATTTTAGCAAAAGACATCTTTGATGTGTGATATATTGATCTGAATTACACGATGACGTCAGAGCAATCAAATGCGGATATCGCCTCCTAATTGGAATCTAGCTAGCCTTAAACTCTGTCATCGAAGTTACTAGGCTTTGTCATTCCTTCCAGATGAGTTCTACCCTTTGTGCCGCTGCTGGCACCCTCCCTTCTGGGACGCTGTCCCCAGCATTGATTTCGACCATAGGGTAGAATCCATACATAGCGAAAAATAGGGAAATTCCTTTTGTTGAATGTACAGAATTGTTGGAGGTGAACTCGGTAAGTACCAGTTTCGAGGCCCAGTCGTCCTGATGGTAGCTATAATAGCACTGTAAATAGTACTCTAGGGTTTGATTGAGATTTTCTGTTTGGTCATCAGTCTACAGGTAGAAGGCTGTACTTAAGCGCCTCCTGATCGTCAAGTAGAAACATAAAGTTGTCCAGAAATGACTCGTAAAAACGGTGCCTCTATCGGACGTCATGCCTTAAGACAGCCCAAAATCCTTAAAAACATATAGAATAAAGAGCTCTACTAGTTCCAGGGCTTTGATATCCTTTGTTGTCATGATATAGCGTGTCATCTTCGTGAACCTATCGACTATTACGAGTACCGAATCGAAAACCTTGCCTCTGAATTTGGAAGGTATAGTAGTACCCGAATGCGGCTTTCTTCCAAACTCTCTTTCGCGATATTGTCCCCCACTTTTCCTCGTTTTAGTCATTACTCGTCAACGCGTCTCGAGATCTCGATAATGGGTGCCTTTGACACCACTAATCTCTCCGCTCTCAGATCAGGAGAACAACTGGATTTACTCGATGAAATCGACAAGCTAAATTGCAGGAAGACACTGGGCATCGCATGAGTTCGTACACTTTACTCCAAACGGATAGCTGTCCAGAAGATGCTTCTTCTGGATCGAGCTGTCTATCTCGCTCAGCAAGCATGCGATTGGTGGTCGAGCGTCTATTGTCTGCGTTTCTCGATGACGTGGCTAGGCCCTGACTATCCTCGAAATAGTTGAACGAGATCTTGACTGTTAGTTTCTTACCTCTTCGGAACAGCTCGCTCCATGCGATGAGTTGCCTCTCTATCGCTGACCAGTTGACGTTTGTGTCATCATACCGTTTTATAAAATCGACCTGGCCACGGACCGATATCGTAACGTTTGTATCTTCAGACTTCAGGGGTTTTTTCTTGGCTAACATTCTGCCCAGGAATTCCTCCAATTTTGGCTCCAGGAGAAGTCGCCAGCACAATGCAGGAGCCACAACTATGCCCTGCTCTGTTTCTAGACACACCTTTCTGTTCCTCAGCGTGGCCTTCCACTCAATTCGCGTTGATACTGGACGAAGACGAAGAAACAATCCAAAGATGTTGCTATAGAAGTCGTTCTGAGAGCCTCAAGTTTCAGGTATAAATCTAGCATATGAAAAGTTGGAACTCTAGGGCTCTAGGGCAGAACACCAAATTTCTCCTTACTCGGCTAGCACCATTGGGCAGATTTTCGTACGGCGGACCGAGACGTATAGCGTTGTTTCTGGGATAGAGGGGTAGATCGAGCAGATAGGGCTATTAACAAGCATATAGCCTAGTAGTCTAGAAGAGCTCCGGTCACACCTTCTGGACCAATCACACCTTGGAGCGGCAATAATGAACCCCAAAAGATTGGGGTTCTATAGAGACTCGAGAATCACAATGTCTCAATAATGATTAGGACTGCTACAGAGTCTTAGTATATCTACTATCAATTTCTATACTATAGATGGGCGGACAAGCTGGTCTAATGGCATAATATGCCGTGTCGCGATAACCAAAATCCTAAAATACTGACAGAAAGATGTCTCCTCTTTTACCTCGTTCACCCCCTCCCAAGCAAGACAAACGTTCGCCATTTCACCAGCCTTTGCTACCCCTATCTTACCGAGCTTCCCCATTACTATAGAATAATCTAACCAGAGTTTTGGAACTGGTCCTGGAATGGACCTTGGTGGCCTTTGATCAGTATAGCACAGGCGTCCTACAAAGATGCCCAGGAAGTCACCAGGAAGGATTGAGACAATTGGAGCAACTATAAGGAGTTCGGTCGAGCTAGACCGATTCCCGAGAGTCTTCTTGCCGGATTCGCCCTCATATGGTATTAAAGTAATAAAAGTGGCTTTATTATAGTCATAGTGGCCTTTAAGGCCATGACAAAGAATGTGGATGTTTGATTTCCTAGAAGTTGCCTGGATCTTATATTCTGCCGTGAAAGTTTCATACTCACTTGATTTAGGGTCCCATAAACTAAGATGGTCTCCCCAATACAAGTTCTATGGAGCATGGAGTCTATCAAAGATCTACTTTTTTTCAATGTCACTCCTCCCTGAGAAATCATTCCCTTCCTCGGCCAGGGTTCTGGCTCCGAGCTGTCGAAGAGGGAAATCATAGACTCTATTCCATGATAGCAACATGTCAAGGTCCTTGGGATGTTGAAAGAAGTAACGTTTGAACACACTAGTCCGGTAGAGAAGCAATGACTTTGCTCCCTGCTCTCTGAGGTCGGAAAGAAGTCTCCGGTATGCAGTCCACTTGAGGACATTCTCCTTGCTCTGGCCGTAATGCATTGCGAGAGTAAGTTGCTTTGCTACGGCCTTCTCTTGGGGAGTTATCCCGGTCTTGGGTCCAGATGGAGTAGGAAGTGGACCAATCAATGTAGCACCTTGCTGGATCATCCCCCAGAAATAACTTTCATTCCATGCGCGGCGTAACTGGAATCTTCGATCGTCAGCATTTCCTTTCTCTATGTGTTTGATTGCAATTTCAAAATCAATCTGCTCTCTGAACTCGCCAATAAGCTCCTCGGGGTCAGATAGAAGCTTCTGCATCTCAATCTCAACTAGCTCTCGTGTATTGAGGCAAGCAGATTCATGTTGACCACCTTTCTGATTCTGTAGTCGAGGCAAAGGTTCTACTGTCAGTCTCCGGCGATACTGTTCAAATTTACTTCCCGCAATGTTTTGAGATCTTTGCTATACAGCATCGACCGTAGGCTTTGCAATAGAGCGATTGGAATTCACCAAATTCTCAATGATACTAGTCATGACATTTACATAGAGTATGAAATCACTTTTTTTAAGTATGTCCATAACTCCGGGGACCGGGTTCGGTCGACGCTCGGTATCATCCGTAGCTAGTCTGGGTGAAACGTTTTCTATCCACGGAGCAGGGTCATCGAGAACTGGGCATTTGATATGGGTAGTATATAGAACCCCACTTGGCCAGTTTTCATGGCTATCAGTCTCTGAAGGCATACAACTCGTTCGATCCGTGGCATTGGATCCAGGCTTAAATGATCTGCTAGAACCAGACTCAGACGTTACAGCACTTGCTATTGATAGGTCAGGATCAAACATATCTGAGGTTTCTAAGGTCCTGGGATCATCTAACGAGGGGGAAGTATTGGATCGGCCCATGCTTTCGAGGACCGTGTCAGCATGAGTAGACTCAGCTATAGATACTTGCCATTTGTTAGGGACTTCTGTGCTCAGAATCTCTAGACTAGTATCTGGGTAGTCGAAAAAAGCTTCTAAGATGTTATATCTAGCATCATGGGCTATTATTGGAGACATGTCGTCTACAATTTCATCTGCTTCAACTTGAATATATGTAGGGAATATCGGCATATTGTCTGCTATAGGGGATTCTAGAGCCTCAGCTGTATTTAGGCGCTTATCAGAGGATCGGCTGAGGATCGGCTAACAGCAGGTTCGCTCGTAGCAGGCATACTAAGGGCAGATGCGTTCGATAGCGTGTTGCTCGGGTGCTGGCTCGAGAGTTCGCCGTTCAGTTCAGGGAGATGTTCGCCTTAAGTGCCATCAGTAATACGAATTTCTGAGGGTATGTTCGTAGGCAGAATACTAGTCATACACTCCTTGTCTGGAAATCTTGGTCTCTTTGGTAGCTGAACACAACTTTTCTTTTCTTCGTCCCAAGGTCGGTTAGTAAGCTCGCCGCTTCTACTCAGGCGCTAATCACCCTCGGCTCACCCTCTCCTCACCCAGCTCACCTGAGCAACCTGAGAAGCCCCTGAGCAGTATCCACTTCTCACCTGTGCATTTGATGTCCAATCAGGTTGGATATAGACTAGGGCCATTATATTTCAGTTTTGTCAAGTTTTGGCGATGATCCCTGGGGAGCCCAAACAGGCTCCCAAGGATCCCGGGCTGGACCCTCATGAAAATAGATCGTATGTCATGGGTAACAGCCCACGGCGGTGGAGCATGAAGACTCATTCAAGGAGGGAAATTTGCTACTGCTCCTATAAACCCTCTTCCTGTCTCTGTTTATAACCTGAAATTTGTTGACTACCACTTCAATTCCAATATCTCTTTTCAGAAAATACCGCATACTTCAAGCCACTTGAATACTCTTTATTATCTACCTTACTTTCTGTAAAGCTCTTTACAATGCCAAAACGCAAATCACCAAAAGATTTCTTCTGCAAAGCCCGTGAGAACGGGTCCGAGAACAACAAAGATACTCTTGTCACCGGAAAAGAGGTGAAGAAAAGGCCTGAAGAGGGAACTTTGAAGAGGTACCGCCGTATGCTACAGATGTGGAAACAGTAAGGTTCCCATGCCCTTTTAGATCGAGACATGACTAATACGTAGTTCACAGGTATGAAATCGATCATCCCGGTACCACTCCGTATGATATTAAAACACTATAAGATTTTACCACAGACATAGCATATGGTATCGATGGGGCTTTTGGCGATCGGATAGCAGGTATGGGTATAGTTGTTATATACTTGAAAAATCTTTCTGGCGGCTTGAAAGAAGACGGCCAACCAGAACTTGGTAAACAGTTAACGACCAGTACTAGAAACGTACGTGATCCCACTTCTCCCGGGAAGGGAAAATCTTATCGCTAATACGTTTTAGTTTATATAAGGTCCTCTACTCGAAAAACTCGGAATGGCACGTTGAAAGCGAGAGAGGAGATATGGTGCAATGGTCTACTTTAAACACCTTAGAACTCAACTTTGGCGATGTGATTGGAACATATACTCTAGGCCAGGGATCAGAATAGATCTCTGGGGTGAGATCCAGGCAAATGTCTTCTCGTCATCGAGAGTAGGAGAGTATATTGAATCCACTTGCCGACCTGGTTCTGGTCGTGGCCTCCATTATCGAGTAAGTCTGCTGGTGTAGGAAACAGCTAAACAATATAGCTAATTGATTAGGATATCAAGTTCGGACTATTTCGAAACGAGAATGGAGACCCAGAGTTTGCTATACAGCTTATGTGAGATGCGAAAAATATGACCAATACCCCATACAAACGGTTTACAAATCCAAATAAAACACCAAGACTGATCTGCGAGCTAACGACTCACTAGACCACAACACTCTCTACATGAGGGGTTAGTACCTATACCGCTGTTTTGGAATCCAGTTCTTATATACCTTGCCATTTTCGTCTCTAAGGGCACTTTTAGGATGTATAAGACGATGGATGAGCTTCTTAATCTTGAGCCACCGCTCGATGATGAGATGTATCAGCTAGAGTGGGATCCTAGTATCCTCGACGTGCCTTTCTTTTAAAGAAGCACCGGAGAAGTCGACACAGCTGGCGTATATAGTAGACGCTTAAGAGATCTGGGTGTTCGCTCCTCATATACAGTACTACCTATAAATCATGGTTTTAGGGCGGAAGGTTTATATGTCATTGGTATATTCTACCTATGCTACTTAAAAGGTTATACTCTAACTAATGCATATAGATAAACTGTATTCATCAACTCAGAGAATGAAATATGGCGGCCACACAGACGAGAACACCCACCGTGATCATTATGCTCCGAACGATGCCGGAGTTGACGGTCAAAATGCCTACCTCGGTGGTCCAGTATACAGTCTTCCTAGCGACCTATTTCGGAGCCTGACTATGTCTCATAATCCAGAACTGTGGCAATCTCTCCCCACAGAAGAGCAGGACGAGCTCGAGAATAGCCCGGATTTCAAAGCTATCAAAGACGAGTTGGAAAAGCTTTCTTTCTCCTCTAAAGATGATCTGGCAACAAAGAATCGGCGAAAGGAACTATAGGCACAAAAGAGGAGGCTTGTCACGGAAAAGCTCTGTAGATATCAGAAATACCAACCGAAAGGGCTTCCCTCCAAGAGCGGCGAGTCTAACCCGACTGGGCACCACCGCACTTTATTTTCTCGCGCTCGTGCCCTGATGCCAGAACGCGATCGTTTAGCGAGCAATATGTTTGTTGTCGCCCCCATTCGAAGCAATGTAGGACAAGCAGTCCTCCGTGATCTAATAACTCTCTATCAACAAGACACTGAAGTTATATACCGCCCTGGTTTAGAACCAGAAAAATGCTTCTGCCCGATGACAGAGCGGCAGCACAAGATGTATAGGTCAGTGCCAGCTTTCTTTATCGTTCTTCTTGATGTACTCAGCTAATATAAGCTTCCTTAATAGTAAACCAGCTTCACAAAGGTGGCGGCACATATATAGCTGCCATAAGAAGTACCTTAAATCAGAGCATGGTTTTGCTGAACTCTGTTTTTTTTGCAGCGAATGGGTTGTACAGGGAGGTGCGTGGGAGAACCATTGCCAAGCCCACTTGGACGGCTACAAACCTCTTCCACCGCAGTGCAATCCATTTACTCATAGTGGAGCACTTGCCTCGGCTGGCACATGTCCCTGGTGTCGAGGTAATACAGCCCTGCCTGTGACGGAACGAATGCAACAATTCCCTGACCTTGCCCCATGGAGAGAGCACCTGTCCGGCCATCTCGCGATCCTCGAAGAACAAAACCCAGGGGATGACAGGCCACTCAAATGCCCAGATGTTTCGTTAACACAGTGCGAAGACGCTTTTAAGTCTGCGCAAGAAGTCAAGTTCCACCTTCAAAACCTTCATTGCGCCGAGTTTGTTAAAGCATCAAGAAAGTCTAAGCTGGCAGATGACTTGAGTGCTGGACCCAGGAAGCGGAAGATGACTAAAAATACCTTCGAGCAAGACCACCATGTTAATAATAGAGCCTGTGTAACGCAAGTATACGAATTTGTCGACCAGACCGCACATCAGTGGAACCAGAAGAAGCCTCAAGCATCAAAGGTCTCCTGGTCAGCTTCTTCGTCCCATCGTGCGAAATCTCCTTCAACGGTTCTTTCAACAGCTCCAGTAAGTCCTAACTTATTGAATTCGAGAAGGTCGACGCCAGTAACCGAACGGGCGGATGACAAGCATGTGAGCGAGACCGATAGGTTGGTGCAACCAGCCTCCGAGGACGTGTTTCAGAATATCGACCCGAGCCTACTTTCTCTGTCAGGCATTCCCCTCGTTCGCGATCACTTATTTGTCGCGTCATCTTGCCAAAGTCTTGCTCCAGAACTGAATGAATCAAGCTCTGTAGCGGAACCAGACGGTTGCACTCGATGCCGTGGAAGGGATATATCCGGCGGAAGCGCTGCTTGCCAAGTGGAAACGAGGCAGACGGACATGGTACCTTGTAAATTGGAAGGGCTTTCCGCACAGCCATAACACATGGCAGGAGTCGAAGGATATAGGGTTAAAGCTCGTTCAGGATTTTGAGACTACCTATGAAGGAAATCATTTGGGCGTGGGATTACTCAAGAAGCGAGTAAGGAAAAGGAAGGTTGAATATCTCGTTGAGTGGAAGGGGCGTCCGAAAAGCGAGAATTCCTGGGAAAATGAAGCTACAATAAGCCGTGGGCGAATTATGGATTTTGAGAACACAACATAGGAACAATCTCATTATACAATTGTCGCGGGCGCGTTACTTAGCTTATCACATTCTCGTTTCTATAACGAGAAATGCATCGTGCCGGTTACTTGGATACTAGTTTCGAGCTTGGTCGTCGCCTGTTGGTAATGCCAACCTCGGACGAGGCTACGAGATGAAAGTCCGGACTGATTGTGTGGAGTACATCGCATTGATGCTGGGACTTTGCGTCGCTAGTTCACGATCGAAAAAGGTTTGTCGCCCGGCCGAGGAGGCGACAATACAATGCCAAGACCGAGAAGCTGCCAACGCATCATGAGCTAGTTAACGGAAGGGGCCGGGGATAACATGCAATGAGGTCTTTCCAGAGTCGTGTGAGACCCTCTTGTACAGAGCCATAAATCCTCTTGCAATCAGATTCCGAAGGAATACCACGATCCACCCTCCTTTTGATGGATACTTGGCGAGTAGGGTCAGCTTGCATAAATGCCTTTATTCGCGATCTGAGATCTTCCTTCCCACCATAAACCCTTGAGTTGATCCATCGACTCGCAAACCAATCTATCGCGGTCCAGTTTTCTAAAGCATTAGCAACCATGAATCCACTTTTCTGTTTGCCTGTCTCCCATTCCTTTGTCAAAATTTCGTTCCCATATTGTTCTTGCTCAATAACACGCAGAACGGCCAAAAACTTGTCGAAATGCGTAAGGAAATGCTTGTATTGGTAGCCATAGGAAAGATCCTCGATTGGGGTACTATTGAGCCACAAGGGTGGCATGAAGAACTGGCAAGGAACCACTCGACTCCATTCCCAATCAAGAACAGAGACGATATCCATATTGTCATCGAAGAGCAAGTTAAATAGCTCTAGATCGCCATGGACAAGAACGAAGGGGCCGTTATCAAGGTTGTTGTTCGCCCACCTACTAGCATACTGGCGGAATATGTGCAGATGATAGAGCTGATCCTCGCCCTCTTCCTGCGAGATAGGACTGCGATCCCCAGCAAAAGCATTGTGTGCAATCTCAAGTAGCATCGCAACATACTCAGTGGCCGAAGTAAGAGTACTGCCACCGCCATAGTACCGGCTCTGAATGCAGCGTGGTGCCAGGCCTTCTAGCTCTTGCATATTCAGGTCGATGGACACGGTTCTCTTGCAGACCTTGAAACCGCCCGACCCTCGTGTCAGACAGCCAATCGAAGGGAACTCGAGTCGTCGAAGTTGAGCATGAATGCCGGCAAGCGAAGTGTGAAGCCTTGTACACTGCTCGTCCGAGAGCCCCCTGAGGTCGGTATGGGTGAGCTTCCGGCCTTCAATGTATTGGAGTATGAGGAACGAGGACAAAGGCCCAGTGTCGTCGCTGAGGGCGTAGGCGTGGATCTTAGGGATTGGAATTGTCGTCTTCTCAGCTATCAACCTAGAAAACCGTCAGTATCGCTTTATCGCAAACGAAGAAACACGCTTACTGCATTGTAGCGACCTCGCTCTCAAGCTTGCTCCTACTGCCAAATGCAAGACATGGAGCCAGAGGCACACGCACCACCCATCTGTCGCCGGCTCCATCAAATAGAGTTTGAAACTGCACAAAGTAACATATGTTGTAGCTGCCACGGATTGGCGGCTTGAAGAATTTGCAAGCGTCGCCGTTGTGATATGATGCTGCGAGAGAACAGACATCTTCGTCACGAATAGAGGCAATGAACTGGTCGCGATCGCGATGCACGCGTGCTTGAACGAGGGGGTCCCTGAAGCTTTGTTTGAGGCTTCCAGGCGGGCGTTGTGAGATTTCTGGCTCGGAGTGAAGAACAGAAGTTGCCATATTTGCAGTATGAACATTCGGGCAGAATAGATTTGGCCAGCCGTGTCCTTCCACTAGTTGACTGCCTGAACGCTAAGGCGCCAGGCTTCCACTTTTAGATCGCAACCTTAGGATATTATTACGGACGCTTCACGTCTGCTCTTGGTCTGGAGGGGTCTATTGGTCTGAGATTTGATCGGGGCTTGCAAAAAAGTGACACGTGCCTATCAAAAGAGATAGCGAATATGGTCAAAATGATGGTACCCAAGGGTGGAAGATCTTTGCGCCGCAGCCTGTTTTGTTCTCCATTTGTTCAGAAAAACGGAAGCTTGCCTTGAGCCTGTACAGGCCCTTGTTCGAGCCATCGTGGAACAGCAACACATATGTCTATCTCAACTCGAAGATTGACCTTCTTTTCCTCGTGACTACGGATTCAAGCTCGCAAGACCTTGCACAATTGGACATACACTCTCATGACGATGGTGATACCGAGGAGCCTTATCACTATAACTGGCGGAAGGAGCACGTCCTCTGGGGCTTCTATTGGGATGAGCCTGGCATGATGAGGCTAGCGGTGGACATCTTGTGTAAACATGGTGGGATCACCAACCTAGCTCTCGACTTTCGCAACTTTCACCCAGCTTCGAGAGATATCCTCAGGCTTAAAATGGTTAAAGATCAGGTAAGTCTTCATAATTTTGGCTTTCATATAATGACTTCTAATTCCACCTAGGCTGGCCTTTCCTTCATCCAAGATGAAGAGTGTAACGACGCAGGGAAACAGTAGAGGGTCACGTGTAGGGGCATATGGGAGTGCGTATCAGTGAATCTATTGCTCCGATCCTATAGGTCTGGTACGAAGGAAACAAGAAATATGACC
>QYAO01000124.1:15434-29744 GCA_003988895.1 Hyphodiscus sp. D1413
CCTCTCGGCCGTTATCCCTTGGCACGTGATATCACCATGTGACTCAACCAATCCGGTTGCTGGAATCCATCAGTGGCTCCAAAGTGGTTCCGACGTCACAAAGAGTATACTGAAATGATTGATGAGCAAATGGAAATTGGTGCCTTGATGTCCAAATTTCCATTAAAAACTATCATTTACATTCACAATGGCGACAAGGATGTACTTCAACAACAAACACGTCAAAAGTCTACGCTAAAGGAACATCTTAAGCAAGTTGAAGTCATGAGCACCAGTACACTTCTGCCTGGCTCCATCGAGGAAGACAACCCTGGACTCTCGTGGCTGGGATGGCTTAATGCGGTGCAAGCTTCAAAAGTGAACCTGTATCTCCAAATGTGCCAGCAAAAAAACATTGCAAGAGATCGGCTGGGGGAAAATGAGGGAGGAGGTGAGGTGGGGGAATATAGACGCTTGGGGCTGGACCGCGATATCATACCCACACTCCTGTTCAAGGACTACTCAGCTACCTGAGTCTATTTCATATGCCGTCGAGCTCTGATTGGAATTGCAAGCGAGGGTTCAGCTGAGATGAAAGTCTCTCAATTCCAAAAGAAACCATGCCAAAGTTTGAGCCTCAACCACCATCCATCCAACATTATCCACTAAGGCAAACTACAAAACAAAAGCTAACTTCAATGCCATAAGGTATGGGATGCATGCTAAAACTTTTGTGATCACATTCCTCACCAAACACCCTCTATTTCTCACTAATGTTTGTAGACTACACAGGAGAATATCACAAACCGCTCGATGAAAACCTTGGGTACCACGGCTAGGATGATAAGCATAGGAAAGGCAAATCGGAGAAAGGGTCGTCAGTACCGCTGTCTCCTCTGGCTGTCCCCTCCCATACCCTGAGAATGTTCTACAAGAAGCAGTAAATCACTGATGCAACGGTGATATCCTTTCTGGAAAGATACCGGTTACTGGAAAACATACTAGTTGTTCGCCCCAGCCTTCTCCCATCGTTTGCAGTGAAAAAGGAGTGCGGTATTGGCGTGTTGAATCAAGGCAACATCGATAGATGAGGGGAGGACAGACAACCTGGAAGACAAAATCTCAGCGGCTAGTTCATATCATAGACGGGTCTGCTTGTTTCGCAATTGGGTGTAGCGGCAGCACAAAGGACAGAGGACATTGCCAGCCCAAGAAAATGACGCAAAATGGCACTCGATGATCATGCGTTGCTTCGCGGCATGTGTCCATTGAAGGCCGGGAAGCCTATAAAGCCCGCATCCCCCCTCCTCTTGGGCGTGCATCTTCTCCTTCCTCTCTTCTCACCGATATCTTCGCCACGCACACCACCAACACATAATCAAATATTCCAACATGACTTCACTGATCGAGCAGTCAACGCCACAGATCGAGTGATAGATGCACCATTCAATCTAGCTCACGCCGGGGTAGATGAATTTTTCGCATAGATGGCGGACGCTGTTGATGCTCCAGCGACTAGCGATATCGAATCCGGGATGAGCGGCTTTTACGGTGATATCGCCGATGACACTTCTACCTCTTGTCTATTTTGGATCAGCTTGAGTGGGTTGTTGATTCAACTGGCTCCATAGATGAAGACCTCTGGTTCGAGAACAAGATGGAGATTGCGTCTACCATCGGCGTGGCTAAATACAATGAATGTGAGTACTGTTGTGCTGCGTGTGTGCTACACTTCTCTTCACTGACAATGCGATGATCTCTAGGTATCATATTTCGTGCAGGGCACACCCCAACCTCTGGGTGCCGAGGCGATCAACCTGGACTCACCATCATGTCTTCCTGCCGATACGAAGCACCCAGGCACAGCACCAAGCCCCGCTCAGGTTGACGAGGCCACGAGCCAGGACCCATCTCCCACGACAGGCACAACCCGTTTACTACCAAAGCGGCGGACCAGGACTCGCCATCATACTTTATGCCGATATCATGCACCAGTAGTCGCACTCAACTTCAGCGAACAGTCCATACCCAGCCTATAGGGCCCAATCACTGGCTGGCGAGGTGACGAAGTTGGTATCCTCACCGTACCTTTCTGACAAGTTGATGCACCAGGAGTCGCCGTCAAGCTCCCATTTGGCTGACTGTCTGCCTGGGCATCATGAGACTGTCAGTATCGTTCACCGCAAGTCAGGGGCCAAGTACACCATGAAAACTGGAGCCAGCGGTACGGTAATCATCATCGATGACTCTGAGGATGACCTCGCCATGGAACTCTAAGTTAATTCGCAAGATTGTAGGTAACAATATTCTGAATGACGATACGGGCTCTGATTACGGTGACGAAGGTTTCGACGACTTCCAGCAACGGAGTTTCAGTCGTGTGAGTCGTCGCCGAGGCCGAATTAACCAGCTATGGGAGTCACGATCACCGCCTGCACCCTTTTTCTTATCGCTGAGTGTTGTACCCAAGGGAGAAAAGTGATAACTTAATAACAGCTTCGTAGACTTGCTATCTATAATATCCATACTATAATCCGTCTCGTGATGGAGCGCGTCTCTGGACGCGAAGAAAACCGTTACCTCAAAACATTTTGCTTCCAGTATTACTGTGATTTCACCCTTCTGTCCTGTCACATCACAAGTATACAAGACTAACTGATCTCCAAGGGTGGAATAATTGGAGCTGTTGGGCCTTGTCCTATGTTCGCAAGAGCAACATTTGCCAGTCGTGTGAATGCTGGAAATAAGTCTACATTCCTGAGGGACTAATCAGCGGTTGTATCAAATAGCTATGAAATAGGCACAAACCTAATTTCTGTTATCTCTTGTATATTAGGAATGACTTTACCAGGGAACGGGGAATTGATAATCAGCTGAAGGCAATCTAGAACTTTTTGGCCAGAGTTCCTTATGCGTGTACTATCACTAATTCCGATATCGCCAGGACTTTTTCCAAGGCCAAAGTCTCCGGCAAACCGACTGAGGGCTCCAAGGGGATTGAGTAGATCCAGTTGGGCACTGAAAGCAGTGCCAGCAATTGACGTAATCTCCTCAGAATCGATCTGGTCTTGAAGAGACACAAGCGCGGACGTTACAAGAGTGGTATTTTGGGTGAACTCCAATATTGCGTTTGCTACAATTTGAGGGGCAGTAGGTGAAAGGAGACTTACGCCTACACCTTGCCGAGAACTCAGCGGTACCGCAGTCGAACTTGCAATCAGAAGCGCCGAAGTGAGGAACTGCTTGAAGCTTGGCATGTTGACTTGTAGTGCAACGAGGAAAAAAACGTATTTGAAGTTTTGAGCTTTAACAGTCAAATGAATAGTGAAGTCGATAAGGAACCTTCGTTCACCTACTACTAAAATGTGCTCCGTGATAGAAGAGAGAAGGAGGGTGGGCTTCGATTCGACCACTATTATTTCACAGCCACCCAAAGCTATTTTGATTCGAGCGAGCTATTACGCAATGCTAAAGTAATCCGATTCTAGTGAAAGAAAAATGATCTATTGATGTCTAAAAATAAAGGGAGCCAGGAAAGACACCTCGTTTAGGCAGATACAGTCTGGGATCTGACAACGGCTCACGTCGATCTTCGTTAGCACGAATATTAGCCGCCTCTTACAGAACCAATATATGGAAGGAGAGTTCAATTGAGGCGAATAAATTGACCCTAATACTAGCGATATCGATCATTACTATAATTAGAATGTATGTCAAGCTTGTTTCCTATTCTTGGATCTCTTAGCTTGATGAATAAACCTATGTCAAGTTAGTCAACTGGAGCCAAAATTGGATCTGCGACTCGTCCAAGGTGAATACTTGCGGAAGGAATAATTTCGACTCTCTGCGGTCATATGGGAGCCATGTCAATTATCCGAGTCACTTAATGACAAATGTGTCTCTAATGCCATCAGAAAAAAACTATATGACCTAACCTTTATTCCACTCTCCGTCACACCATCAAAACACTGCAAAGCGAGAATCTTCTTGTTAAATCTCTTTGAATATTTCCATTCATCTAACCTAAAATTAGAATATTTTTTCTACTCTCCTTATCAGATATCAGACTCTTTATTATGCTCTTCTCCTTTATCATTGCCCCTGGTGCTCTGGCTTGCATTGCTGCTGCGGCACCCACATACCCTGAGCCAGCACCAACTACCACTGTCGCTCCTATGCCATCCGCATCAACCGGACTCAGTTTCACTCAGCAACTATTCCTCGCTGATACCGCCGCCGACCGATTCGCCCTTCTACCACTGGATGAGCAATTCAAATTCGCTTTCCATGATCCAGCACTAATGAATAAGGGAGGCATTGGAGGAGACCTCATCACCGCCAACCGCAAGACCTTTCCTGCTCTTGTTGGCACCGGGTCAGGTATGGCGGTCGGCTTTTTGAAAGGCTGCGGCTTCAATACTCCTCATGTCCACCCTCGCGCTACCGAGCTCCAAATCGTCACTCAAGGCGTCCTCCAGACCGAGATAGTTCCTGAGAACGGCGTTTTTAATACACCTGGCGATGTTACGAGTGGTCGCCGGGTTATCAAAAATACCATTAACCAGTTCGAGATGCAGCCGTTCTACCAAGGCTCCGTCCACTCACAATTTAATCCTACCTGCGATCCAGCTGTCTTCATCGCTTCTTTTAATAGCGAGGATTTCGGAGCTGGTCAAGTTACTGATGAGTTGTTCGCTATGAGCCCTAACGTCGTTATTGCCGCTTTTGGGGAAGCTGTCGATGGCGCTGATATTGATAAGTTCAAGTCTACCATCCCAGCCAGCATCGCTAAAGGTGTCGAGGAGTGCCTTGCTAAGTGCAGCATCAAGAAGCGTTAAGAATCCGCTGTAATATAATGATCGTATATCCGTCTGCACTTTCCTAGAGATTCCTCATGATTTGAATCTCATAGATTTTGGCGGTCATGACTGTTGGCTTCACCAAACTCGGCGGCTTCATGGCTTAGAACTTCAAAGACCGAGCAGCGAGGCTAGGGTCTATTAGTCGATTTTGCTATATGATGTCGATTTATATCTAGGAGGGGCTAACAGAACTAAATCGAAATAGAAATCGTTTACTACTTCTATTGAATGCAAAGCCCCATTTTCGAGTCACTCTTGACAGTATTAACCTCTTTGTCAACGCCTTCTCGCATGCTCTCCACAACTACAACATTTTCGCACTCGCTTCTTAGCTTTGGCTACTCGGTTGAATCTTGTAGTGAAATACGGCCATGATAAATTGAACGTTCTATGGCTACGTTTATTTGAAAATAGAACAATCGCATACAAGCCAGATAATTTTACAGTGAAGGAGATTCTTCTCCTGGAAGACGTGCCCAAATATTATTGCCGTGACTCAACTTTACGTATTACTGGAATCCTGTTGAAGTGAGAGATAGGGCGGATATTGGTGTTGTTAGAGTTGTAACTTAACTAACCTAGGTTAGGAGAGGAAAACAGTGAACTAATTATTACGTTTCTACGATTCCAACTGGCAATTAGTAATTACGTTCAGTGGTTGAAAGATGGCAGATGGAGGTTAACTTACAGATGGGTTAATTTCTAGCTATGACCCTGTTATAGAGAAACAAGGCTGCGCTGTACTAGAGATATATCGGTGCAAAGGCCATTATTCACAGTAGAGGTCAACCACTGGGGCAGATTTGCCATTCAAGCGTGGTGCAAGGTTGTTTTTCTGGCGCTACCTCGCTCTTAGCTATCGCTCTTATCGCTCATAGCTTCTCACAATCATCCTATTAATAGAGGGTGCTTCAGCGATCGATGAACTGTCCTATTTCCTGTGCGACCATCTTAAGTCACATGCATGATGTTCTGCCTGTGGAGATTGGCTTGAGATAGCATCGTATAGAGGAGGTGCAAAGACCACACTAGCGAATGAGAGAGCACGAATCTGCTGCAAATGGTTGTCTTATAGTTGGATGATCATTTTGCATCCGAGGAATCGTAATATTTATGAACACTGCCCCAACGTCGAACTTCAAGCACATACATGAGCCTGCGAGTGAATAAAGCTGAAAGCGCTCAGCAAACCAAACATGTATATCAAACCAGTGAAGACCACTATGAAATGCAATATCTGATGGCTACAGCCGTAGATATCATATCTCACTTGATGCCATCTTTCTGGGATCCTTACTATATAAACTATGGCCCCGAGGAGATTGAGCGTTGCCGCAATTAGCATGTATGTCAGGCTCATCCTTCGGTTCTGGATCTTCTAGCCATGAATGACAAGCCTATGTATCATGAAGACCACTACTGAGAGGCCAAGCAAAGCATACATCACAGTTCGATATGGTCAGAGGGTTAGATGTCGAAATTTCGGGCTCAAGGTTGTCACAGTATAAACCACAGCCAAGACAGAGACCATAGCCTAATATAAGTTCTATAGTTTTGGGTCATAGTAAAATCCATAGTAAACTAAAGGGACTGTCGATCCCTATATAAGAACAACGATTCCCAAATAGTCGAACTGATTCTAGTATACTGCTACCTTTTTGCTATGGTTTGATATAATATAAAAAGATATAGAGAGGGAAAAGCATAGGATTACCCTAAAAAAGAATATTATAAAGCCAATTATATCACCAATTTGAATGACGGCGTGATTATTGTGTGCTCTTATGTATATGTATATTAGAAGAATTATAAAAAGGACCGCGCCGAGGAGGTAGGAGTAGATATTCACAATCTCATTATAGACGTGTTTCAAGCTGCTCAGGGACTTCTGAAAGGATCCAGAGACAGGCCGATATCTAGTGAGGATAAATTCATTGTCTTATTGCCAGCTAGGGAGGTCGCTCCATCGTAGGAGCAGATTATAGCCACTTTCGATCCTAGGCTGCCTGAGTATATGATCTATCGGCTGATCTTTAGTCTCTCTCTGCGAGTACAAATTTAGTTCGGAGGCCATATCTGCCCAGTTCCTATGTCTAAAAATCATCTATC
Source organism: Hyphodiscus sp. D1413 (assembly GCA_003988895.1). Lineage (NCBI taxonomy): Eukaryota > Fungi > Ascomycota > Leotiomycetes > Helotiales > Hyphodiscaceae > Hyphodiscus > Hyphodiscus sp. D1413. The sequence continues at coordinate 22,385 of QYAO01000124.1, forward strand.
GGGAAAGCGCCGCTTTGAAACGGTTTAAATCCCTTTTCTGTGCTGGAATTTCGAAAAGCTATTGTCAGTAAGCAATGGAGCCAGGAGGGGACCTTCTAAAAATAGATATTCCAGTTTAAGGGGCTAGAAACGGCTCTGCATTATATTACACCTTCTTAAGCAAGCTAAGCGGCACATTGGTGCCCATTTCCAAAACCATTGCGGCACCTTCTAGCTTTCGATCCTTTGTACTTCAAATGGCCCCAATTAGATCCAGTAACCTTGAACGCGGCAAGTAGAGAAGTAAGTGCCGTAAAGAATTATCAAAGCACATTCATAAGTCTCTTTGTATATATCTCTTTCAATTATTGCTAATAAAATTCCAGGAGATAGGGTTAGAATCTCAATTGAACCATCACAAGTTCGTCTCATAACTGGGACTGATGATCCTTATGAGTAGAAACTCCTACCAGAGAAAAGGTACCTCTTCTCTAAAAATATAAGCGACCATTCGATCGGGGCATATAAGGAACTATGGGAAGGAATTGGTATTGTGTTTGAGGCTATGCCCATAAGTATAGCAACCGGGATCGGCTCAATTAGCAATATCTAGGAGTTTCTCATATCGACAGAGGTATACAAATACTTTAAGTTTCTGAATCTAGCTAATGATTTATTCAGCCTATATAAGTGAGCTTTAGTATGAGGATTGATGAATTGTATAAAGAAAATATAACGCTTAAACAAGAGCTAGAGCAATAGAGGGTTTAGGCCACAGTAGATTCCGAACTTTGACAACAGTTCGAGTAAGAAGTGAAAAATCTCACAATTGCTAATTAGATGCTCTATTAGGATTTACAAAAGAGTATAATGGTAGTAGATTGTTTTAGAAGGGACATATATAAATACATTCATATAGTAGATGGGGTAATGCCACTGATAGATGAGTTAAAGGCTGGGTTGATAGTAAATAGGGCCTCTAGTGAAGTAGAGCCTTTGCTATGCCCTATCGCTCAAAGTCACAATTGACTTCCAGATTAAATTGGATAGAGTTTGGCCAATTAACCAATTGACTGAAATGGGCTATATAAAATGATAATACTTGTGTAGAAAGCTGTGACTAATTCATGATCCATACACCACAGCTTACTTCCGAGGTTGAAGGAGAATCCGGCCTTGGTTGTTTTCGCGTGTAAGTTAGAGATCCTGTTTAAAACGTACTCTCTATGTGAGATTTGGTGATAAATTAGCGCATCCGAGAATAGCGAGTACACCATCATCATGTGATACATATTTTAGTACGATAATCTGGAAACCCATGCATGTCGGATTAGTCCCAGCACGTCATTTTCTGCCAAACGCTAGCACCTGGACTCGATTAGCCACTGCCTCACCCACGGCTCCTGCCTCTATTCCCGTGTTTGCCACTCATTGCTCAAGTCTCCTTTGTACTCTCAGGTTACCCCATCGGTAAATAAGATCGCGCCAGTGTCGGAAGCCCGACCCCTACGGAAAAATGGCGCGAACCAATCCTCTATACCTATGTCTTCAAGCGTGGAAGAATTTTGTTCTTGCTGATAGGCATAAGCCATCCTCAGGCTCACTATAGAAGGAAATACAAGGTCAATGCCGATCTATACTGCCAAAATGGTACCTTTACAAGATGTCACTTCTCACTTACATCCTTGTGGTCCTTCAGATCATTCAAACTCTAAACTCCTTTCCTAAAGCATAGAGAATTCGACACAAACTTTCCTTGGTTTCTCACGGTTTCCAAAAGAGCTTCGACTGAGAATCTGGGGCCTCGCTCTTCCTAGACCTTGTACAATCGAGCAGGTTTAGAATTATTTGAAGTTGAAATGGGAATTCGATCGTGAAATACCAGCCGTGCTCCAGGCCAGCTCTGAGGCTCGAAGAGAGTTTTTGAGGAATGTAGGTAGACCGGTCGTATCTTCCGTTTATCGATACATCATAGACGCCCGGCCCTTCTACTTTTACTATAAGCTGGATACAATCTACATTCGGCGTCAATGTTCGTTAATCTCCCTTTGGACTGGCCTGTTACTTATCATGACATAGTCCATTTCAGCCTCGATCTTGTGAGTGCTCACCTCCGTTCTCTCCAAATGGACTGGGGATTGGAGCCGTACTGGTCGCGGCGGTCTCAGCAAGTATACCCGGCCTTTATTCGTTCATTCCCTCGCCTCGAGACATTCACGCTTGTCGTCACAATTTCAAGATGGGCTTGGGTAGACGGTGAAAAGGAGTTACTAGTGGGGATTGTCAAGAATCACACCACGGCATAATTTGAGATTGAGCAGGGTCGGCATCCGGAGTGGCACATGCCCATGATCAATTTTCACTGTAGGAAAGACTCGGTAGACTTAGAGCATTTGTTCTAGCTCAACTCCTATATGACTGGGTCAAAGGAACAAAGTAAACAATTTGATTGACAAGACTGCTCACTGAGCCCAAAATCCTACTGCCAATGCTACTACAACCAAGATGCCTCACTTGCCTCTCGGTGCGCCCACCGGAGGAACGCCACGGACAGGTTCATCTCCCCTATGTATGAACAAATCCTCGATACTCCCACATGCTTTTTCGCAACTTGGTATCTTAGAAAGTCTTTCACAGAGGATAAACAATGCGCTAGCCGTGATCCATCGGAATTATTACTTTGCCTCACAGAATTGATACTCTATACTTTACCTACCCCTCTCTCGAGTCGTTAGCGGTGAGCGGAAACAACTGTGACGTGGGAACTTTGGCGATAAAGACTTCCCTAATAGGAGATAGGTCTTCGAACTCTTCACCCAGGTATTTCGTCTATGAGTAGAGAGTTACAGCGCCTCTATTACAATATTCCGTACAGCCTTCATCCACTAGAACAGCCAGTATACCACCATGAACCAAGTCGGCATAAGCAGTGTGAGAAGATTCGAGGCAAAATACTGAGATGGCGATCTTTCCGGTTCGTTCGATCCAGGTCCGTTGACCTACGTCAAGCAAGGAGTCATCGACGGAACGTTGTAATCTCCTCAAATCCTGGTTCGAATTCCAAGTGTATTTCTCAAATTCATCACTCAGCAGCCATTTACTAGAGTGTTGACTGTGAGAGTACCACTGATAGAGTGTCTAGAATTTAACCGCTAGCCATTTTATCATAGTGGATCTGGCCATCAAGTTCTGCCTAAGAGTTCAACATCTGGGATTCAGAGGAGATCATATAATATACCTATGTCAATGATGTTGAATTGAAGATCTATTTTAAGTATAGTATTCATATGTATACGAGGACGAACCCCTCATGTATTAACTGCCGAAGTGGAACTAAATCACATGCTGAGCAGAAAGATTCAAACCACTCGCCCCAGCTTGTCTCGTTACCTTTGATAGCACACCCTGGCTATATAAGAGACCGTGTCATTGTTGAACACCTACTGACAGATCAAAGGATGGCGGATCCGGCAGAAACGGCATTATCCTTCTGTCGGGTGGATCTTGGTCCTTTGAAACCGCGCCCTCTGGAATCGATCTGCGAGATATAGCCTCTCTCCCTTCTCGTCTTGATCTAATCCTTTGCACTGAATGTCTCTTCGACAAACCCTTCTCTATATCTTCAGGAAGCTTGTTCTAGGCTTTTGGATACGCGAGCTATTGATATGTTAGTATATAGAACATAACTTCTGAGAGTCTACTCACAATCTGACCCATATCCCCACAATCTGACCCATATCCCACGAGATCTGATCCGTGGTTCTAAATATATAGTACTCGCCGTTTTCAGGGTTATATATGAGTAGTGCCACCTCAAATCCACATAGCTTGTCCATTTCATAAGCTTTATGTTCGACACCCTATCTCCGTTTCCTTCGTTGTGTGTTCCGTTCTTTCTTCGTCTGATCGGTCATAATGATCTAGAAGCTGTTGAAGGAGACTCACATAACTTTGAGGACGCTGCCTTAAATCGGGAGGATGGGGTCACGGTGATGCTGACTATTCGTAACATAGGAGGGCCTTTTCTGGCACCGTATTCTTTTCTAAGGTAATCCTAAAATAGATCTTAGTGAGAAAATAGTCCCATCTATATTAAATATAAGAACTACTAGAGGAGCGAGCGTGCCCCGTCTGTCGAGTCTCACTAACTTAGTCATGGACATCATACAGTAGTATGCTGTGGCCCTTAGAGTCCTCCTGGTTTTATTCCATGCCTCCTATCTGCTCATGAAGATTTCTTACTTATTGAAGCATTTATTTTGCCCCTAAGCTCATTTTTCTATGAGAGGTTTTAATCGATACGTATTATGTTCAAAAATGCGGGTTGATGTGGTATTAGTGGCATTGTTCCTAGTCGGAAATGCCGTTTGTATCACTGTTGGGGTGAAAGATATCGTAAGCCTAGTAAGACGTTCTGCCTTGCTATATACAATCAACATGATGCCATTGGCTTTGGGAGAACGTATGAATCCCTTTACTAGCATTTTTAGAGTAAGGCTGAGTGCCTCTGCTAGTGTACACCAGTGGTTAGGTGTGACGGGCTGCTTCCGATAACTCAGGGTGAGGCAGGTCATAGGTTGAACGATTAAGAATAAACTAAGGAACTAAGAGTATAATACAAGAGTCTTGAAACGGACCGTAAGTGGTCCGTCAGCTGACCTCTGACCAGCTCAGGCCAGTCCCGAGTCTCTTTAGGGGTTAACCCCTCACATTAGGGGGCGTCATAATGGCTAAGGGTCTGGTCTACATAGCAGCGGCGGTGTCTTCTTAGGATATCAAGGTATATAATATATCTGGGGTCTCTAAGCTAGTAGTAAGTCACCTCTTATACTGTATTATATTGAGAGCTAATGCGTGTAAAGGCTGCCGTTGCTAGCGTGGTCCTGCTGTTTATATCCATGGCATATATACGTCGACGTTTCTATGAGATTTTTTATAAGCTTTATCTGATTCTTGCTACGGTACTAATAGCAGCGATATATCTGTATAGTACGTCAAAAGATCTCTAGAAGACGCCGATTATATACTTATTCGCCACAATTTGCCTCTAGATATCTATAGGTGTCCTCTGGTTCGGATAGACACTCTACTACAATATCAAGTATAGAAGATCCCTTAATCGGGCAGTAGTACAAATAATAACCTACAAAACTATAAAGAGGGATATACCTATGTCGGATGCTATATATATACACGTTTGCCTATCGAGATCGTGGCGACCTCGAGCCAGCTAATTTATATATCTTAGCATCTCAGGTATAAGCCATACCTCATTCGTTCAATCGCACCCCTTTTTCGTGTCTTAGTGGTATCGAGATGCTAAAGAGGATGTTATTATTCTCATTATAGAAAAGAGGAAGGGATTTACACAGGATCTGTTTCATTATACTACGAATGATGTCGATCAATACAATGAGATGAGAGCTATAATAGAAGGGCCATATAGAGAAGAATTAGATCTCAGATCATATAGTACTATCCTCCTATTCGCCACTAGTATTAGAATAGTAGGCCAGCTATCATATATCACACAGCTCTTAGAGGGGTATCATGTGAGGGGTTAACCCCTAAAGAGACTCGGGACTGGCCTGAGCTGGTCAGAGGTCAGCTAACGGACCACTTACGGTCCGTCACCAGGACAACGGGTTGTTTATAACCCGCAAACACTTATATTCAAGACTCTTGTATTATACTCTTAGTTCCTTAGTTTATTCTTAATCGTTCAACCTATGACCTGCCTCACCCTAAGTTATCGGAAGCAGCCCATCACAATAGAATAAACTCATCCTTCATCTTTAATTAGACTAGGATTAAGTCCTTTATGGACTGGTTGATAAGTCGGTCGTCTGGATCGCATATAAGTCGGTTGTCTGGATCGCATAGAAGTAAGTCCATTATGGACTGGTTGATAAGTCGGTCGTCTGGATCGCATAGAAGTAAGTCTATTATAGACTAGTTGATAAGTCGGTCGTCTGGATCGCATAGAATAAGTCCTTTATGGACTGGTTGTCAAGTCGGTCGCCTGGATCATACAGAAGTAAGTCCATTATGGACTGGTTGATAAGTCGGTCGCCTAGACCACATAGAAGCAGTGTCCGCTATGGACCGCAATTGAAGTTATGGAGAATACTAGCCCGCCAGAGCAGGCAGAGAGCATACCCCAGTAGTTGATAGAGTTCATAGAGAATCAGAGAGCAGTGAATGAGTCACTATRGAGGTCAAACCAGCAGCTATCCTCACAGCTAGAGATACTGGTCAACAACGGTCCCCAGAGACCCCTTATGGACATGAGTCCAGCTTCCATACCACCAATTCAACCCRTTATACCTCCGATAGACCTACGAAGCAAGCCGAAACACTCGCGCCGCCACCCCGACCCATATACCCACGAAGACGAGTCAATATACCCCCAGTTCCAAGGAGGGCTAGAAGCAAAGCTCCGAATTAACGCACAAGCGATTAGACAAGAGGAGGAGCAGGTATGGTATGCGGTGGATTACCTAAGGGGGCTGGCCGCAAAGAGGATATACCCGTGGGTGGAGTTTGCAAAAGATACAGACCAGTTTATGGTCTGTGAATTGTTTAAGCAGATAGACCTAGCATTCGCAGACCCGCAAAAGGAGGCTAAGGCAATGTCCAAAATCAATAAGATCAAGCAGGGAGGACGCCTATTCCGTGAGTTCCTCCAGGAGTTCGAACAGACGCTTCTTGAAGCCAAGGGGTGGGCCTGAGATGATATGATCAAGAAGGGTCTCCTTAGGGCAGTATTGTCAGGAGAGCTTATAGATCGCCTGATTGGTAGGGAAGAGCCGGCGGACTATGCTAGCTATTGTGCTGGTATACGGAGGGTTGTGGACGACCTATAGGCCTAGAAGGACAGCCATAGGTTCAAGACTCGGCCAGTAATCCAGTCATTATAGATGAACCAAGCTGCTATGGAATCAATGGACTGGGAACCAACTCGGGCGACGGAAGCAGCGGCTGCCCGGACCCATAAGCCTAGTACTGAGGGTTTGCAAGCAGAGTAGGTATCAAAGGAAGTCCGATCCCAGTAATAGGAGACTGATGCTTATCTATGCTATGGCAGCAAGGACCACAAGCAGGAAGGCTATAGGTTATGACCCACAAGGCCACCCATAGAGAGCAGAGGGGCCCATAAGGGACCAGAGAAGAGGAGCAGGGTTATAGCCTCATCCGCGAAGAGGAAGGCAGTCATTGAAGAGCTGTCTATGGATTCTAAAACAGAGGATTCGGGAAAAGAATAGCCTCTAGTCAAAGTCGTGATCAGAGGCCTAAGACTCATCAAGAGTTAAAGGAAGCTTAGAGGAAGTTTAAAGACCAAATGGATTATAAACCTTTTATAGTATCAGCATTAATCGAT
>QYAO01000125.1:0-15236 GCA_003988895.1 Hyphodiscus sp. D1413
ATCAATATTAGGCATTTTAGAAGGTGTTAAAGTTGGGAATAGAGGGGGGCAGAAAATGGAAATTTAGGTGGGGTGGAAATTTAGCCGGGAATTCAAGTAGTTAAGTACTTACTGCACTCGCCCATATATGCTATTAGTGGACCTTTCCTCTGCCACTCAACGGCAAATCTGAGAAAGGCTAAGATCAGCAGAAGTCTAGCTATTTCAAATTGCTCATTCATCATTGGATTCGCACAAAACGGCAATACGTAAGACAGAATCTTCGTCGTCGTTTTCAGACGGGCCAGCCTAGTCATCCACAGCCTTGCCTTGCCAAGAATCAACATTACTCACAACTGATCATCTACCCCTCGACCCTGAGAGGCCATTTAGTCGCCAAATCCCATTCGATTCACGAACGTCACGGCCCATGCTGAGATAAGGTTGCTGCAATGGGCGCCGAACAATCATCCTCACGAAATGGTGGAGGTGGTGAAGACAACAACGGGCCTGTGAAGAGGGATTACTACGAAGTTCTTGAGATCGAACGGCAGGCTTCTGACGATGAGTACCTACCCTATATGCGCTCCTAGCAACAATCACCAACTCCACGCAGAATAAAGAAAGCCTACAGGAGAAAAGCCTTAGAACTCCATCCCGACCGCAACTACGGCGACGTCGACAATGCCACCGCCAAATTCGCCGAAGTACAATCCGCCTACGAAGTTCTTTCTGATCCTCAGGAACGATCTTGGTATGATTCACATCGGGAGTCAATATTGAGGGGTGATAGCGGAGGCGCTGGGGAGGAGGACCATTCCGAACATAGTGTGGATTTCACGAGTGAGAGCGATATTGTCCGCTTGATGAGTAGATTCAACGCCAGCGTTCTCTTCACAGATGCGCCGAACGGGTTTTATGGAATCCTTGCAGAGACGTTTGCGGATCTTGCAAGAGAGGAAGACACAGCTTGTGCTTGGGAGGGTATTGAGGCGGTTGATTATCCGGGCTTTGGGAGTAAAGATGACGAATATGAGGATGTGATTAGGCCTTTCTATAGAGTATGGATCAACTTCTCTACCAAGAAGAGCTTCTCGTGGAGAGATCGATACAGGGCTTCTGATGCGCCGGATCGAGCGACGAGGAGGTTGATGGAGAAGGAGAATAGAAGGTTTAGGGATGAAGGTATTAGGGATTTCAACGATGCGGTGAGAGCGCTGGTTGCTTTTGTGAGAAAACGAGATCCGAGATACATTCCAAACTCACAGACAGAAGAGAACCGTCAGAAGATTCTTCGAGATGCTGCTGCGGCGCAAGCTGCTAGGTCCAGAGCTGCTAATCAGGCGAAACTAAAGGAGCATGTTGTTGCGGATTGGGCAAGGACGAAAGAACCAGAGGAGGAGGTGAATTTCTCTGAGTTTGAGGAAGAGGAGATTGAGCATATCGAATGCGGTATGAATTGTTATTTTTCTTCCTGGCGCTATGCTAATGGACTGTAGTCGCTTGTGGGAAGATTTTCAAGAGCGAGAAGCAATATGAGACTCATGAGAAGAGCAAGAAACACCAGAAGGCAGTGCAGCAGCTTCGAAAAGAGATGCGGAATGAGAATAAACGTTTCAATCTCCTTGATGATTTCGACAATTCTCCATCTACGCCTATCAAAGAATATTTTGAGAAGCTAGACTTGCTTTCTGAAGATACAGAAGTCGCCAGAAAGGCTTCGATTTTAGAGGATATAGATAAGCCCAAGGACAATAGTCACGATGCGTCAAAAGCCTCGAAACCAGAGCCAGCACCAGAATCACCCGAAGCCTCAGCTACAGACGACGAATATGGGTCTCGAGAGGATGTCGAAAGCAACCTTCTAAACTCCCTCCAAGCCAATGAGTCAACAGCCACCTCACCAGCAGCGAGTGAAGATGACAGCATCACGCAGCCAAAGCTCGGGAAAGCAAAAGCAAAGCGTGCGAAGAAAGCTGCTCGCCAAGAAGCAGAAGTCTCGACGGGAAATGACAACAAGTGTGCAGCCTGTAATCAAGCGTTCTCTTCAAAAACGAAACTCTTCGATCATCTTAAGGATGCACCGAACCATGCACAGCGGATCACTAAAGCGGGGAAGGGGAAACGTAAAAAGCGGTAACTACTGGACATGCTGGAGGGACTATATTGCATTCGCATAGCGACGCGTTGGATGGTAGATATGGTATTCCCTAGATGTAGATCACGAGTAAAGTATGAAGAATGTAGGGCTTCCATATTGGATTTACACGTATCTCAATCAACAATTCTAAACCGTGCAACCCCTCCTCTCCAAGCGCCCCCAAAACACTCCATCCAAAAAGCAATGCGCTTAAGCATTTAAAATGGTATCATCGTCATCATCATCAAACGTTTCCACTTCGTCAATCGCCCCCTCTCGCTCCATTGCCATACCATGAAGTAGTGGATCCTTGTCTGCAACGTAAACGACTGCTTTCCCTTGCACTGATTGGATGGCTCGTCGCCAGTCTTTCCAGTCGTTATCGTCGCGAATGAGGAAGGCCAGAAGCATGCTTGGATCCATTTCTTTGACGTGGATCCTACGCAAGCGCCGGGTATGGCAGGAATCGACGTCCTCTTGCGTATAATCGTCTAGATTTGATGGGAAAGGGAGAGCAGGGCGGGTTTGGTGAGGGTCAAGGTAGAAGAAGTACGGACCTTGGACACCGACGAAATAGTGGGAGGATGATGGACGGCCACTGTTGACATTAGATCTCATTAAATGACGCGTAGAGGTCTAACGTACCCAGCAATTCCAATTGACTGTGGCATTTGTAAAGCTGCTTTCAATGCTTCCCAGTACACCGGAGTTATTTTATCCAAGCCCAACCGTGTTCCAACCAAAATCAGCGTAGGCTTGAAGGTTTCGCCGTCTAGTTTTGCGATGCTCATGAAAGTATCTTCGTAAACCTCTGAGCCATCTCCCGTTATATATACTCGCAAATCTGGTTCGTGATTATTTGTTAAGGCCCTGTTGTATTTTAACAGCAGCTTTAAGATCTAGATTGTTCAATTCTTACTGTATGCACTGCGCTGTTGCCGATGGTCCAAACCACTCTCCAGGGTGTTTACCACAAGCCGTAGCTCCATGCTCGACGAACTTATGAATTGAGTATGGGGCCTTTGGATCATCGGCAAACAGAGACAGGAGCCGCCGTTCTTCAGAAGTCGGGTTATTGCGGCGCCAGTCTATTTCTTTTAGCCTCTGATTCACAGTGCTTCTACAGGGAGTACTACCTCTACCCATTCTGAGCACGAGCAAAGAGTTTGCAAGCAGATTTTGCCCTGATCTGATCATGCATCCCCAGCCCGTATCCGATGTGAATCCTCCTTGGTCACCGAGCTGACTCCGTAACCGTGCGGAGAGAGACATCGCAGAAAAGGCTTTCGAATCTTGAGGCTTCGCAATAGCGGGAAAATTCGATCTATAGGTAAGCCATATCTTGGCTTCAAAGTCATCCAAGAAGGCTACAGGCCATCCACCATCCTCTCCGCTACTTCCAGACTCATTGTACGCCAAAGCGGAATCGATACTAGATGCTGTGCTTTTTGCGCTGCCTGGAGGAGTTGCAATTTGCGCAGGTACCTGTAGCTCAGCGAGCATAAGTTGGCCGTCTTGTGGAGGCGTACTGGGTGGTAAACCAGCTGGAGGCTTCTTCTCTGGAACTTTATATTCTTGTCCTAGGCACCATATCGGCGATTCAGAGGCTGCATCGTTTGCGGGCTCTGGGTCCCAAAAGTACTGAATGACCCTCTTGTATTTGCCAAAGTCCACGCCTGCCATTTCTCAAACTTGGTTTCGTAATTGGTTGGGAGAACGCATCGGTTTGGAGGAAAGGCGGGGTTTGACAGTGGTGCAAACCAACGAGGAGGCAATAGATGAATCAAATAAAGGTGGTGGATCAGTCGAGGGATTAGGGAATTCGAATTATAGAAGGCTTCGCGGGTATGCTGCACCTGGATCTGATGAGCGCAGTCGACTAGGCAGCTGATGAACGGAGTTAAAGCTACGGGGAGTCAGTTGGGCTGTTTCGCTTGCAGTGTTCAATCATGTGCGGGAGATGATAAGTATTAGTGAAAACGATGTTGTTGTATTAGATTTTCATGGTGTGCCTTTTGCTAAAGAGAAGACTCTACACAAACTGAGCAACACATGAAGGAGGAGCTATAGAAATAAACACTAGCAGTGTTTGTATACAGAAATTCATAATCGTACTGTCCTTTCTTGAGGTGCAAAGTTCCTGAGAGAGGGGAAATGACGCTACCGTACTGTACATATGTAGGCACCAATGATAACGATAAGAGCACTTTGTTCCTGAACGTGAGACTACTTCACAGAGAATCATCGTCAACAACGATTTCCTGTCCGCACCCATAACCAGGCACATCCTTCATCTGGAAATTGGATTTATTACAAGATGCCTCGCGGGGGCAGGAGAGGAGGCTTTCGAGGCAATTTTCACCATGGAATTTCTCGAGGCGGTGGGCAAAGCTTCGTTCGGTCCTCTAGAACGAATACAACGCACCAAGGTAGGATCGCACTTCCTCAGAACTAGCACAGCTGTGTAATTAACTCCCATTCTAACAGTGCTCGGAGGTTTTACTTTGGCAGATGAGGCGCGAAACACTGAAGAGCTCCATCAACCGTGGAATCCTGACCGTCAACTACGATATAACAAAGTCAACTTCGTCAGTGCTGGAAACCTCGCAAACCCCGAAGAGAAACAAGCTGAGTATGCTATGGCCGATATGAGCCTCACCTCTCCTCCACATGCTCCAGAGGATACGGAAGATGGGCAACAAAATATACACATTAAAGTTGAGGTCGAGTTTGAAGATGAAGGCAGCTCGAGAGCCCCAGAGACATCAGACTTTGTCATTGATACACACGGCGACAACTCTATAAGTTCCAACTATCCTCTCCGAATACGTTCTCCGTCGCCGACACCTTCAAACTCCAGTGAAGAGGTTATATTGTTTGGCGGGCGCGACGATAAGGGAAATGGAATACCAAGAAGTGCGCATGGATCAGAACGCGCTCCTTCGATCAACTCCTTTGATGCAAGAATAAAGATTGTGGAGGACAGAATCCACATGCAAGAGGAATTATTGGAGCAAACGTTGCACGAAGAATTCTCGGAGAAACCCTCGGGCCGGAAATCAAAGTCTCCACCTCTCTGTGAAGAGTTGATGACGAAGCAACTAACTTCATCTGATGAATCTGATGGATTCGAACCCCTGGTCTCTAGACGCGGAAATGGACATAGAGGTAGACGTGGAGGTCGACGACACAAGCTGAATGCGTCGGAACAAGAAGCAATTCTCGCGGATTACCTCACGAACATGGATTCCGAGGACAAGGAACTGTTGGCCTTGACCTCTAGTTTTAATGCACGCGAACTGGGCGGAGCAGATGATTCTCCTTGGCAGGAGACAGAAATGTCCTCGGGTGAACCCCAATTGTCAAAAGAGCAACTGAAAGGTGCATGGGACTCCAATATCGAGGACCTGGACGACCTCAGTACATCCGACGGCATTATGGGAGAAGTCCAGGGCGTCTTCTCCAAGAGACTACGCAGGAGTGGAGTCCAGTATCTTGTCGTTTGGAAAGATCTGCCTTTGGACGAAGCAAGATGGGTTCCGGCCACAACTTTGACAAGCATCAGTGCTCAAGCCCATATTGAAACTTTCGAAGCAGAAGAAAAGCTGGTTGCTCAGTTCGCTGCTGCATCTGATAATGATGAAGACTCAACAGATGGAGAAATTACCACTGATGAGGACGGCGAGGACGAAGCGGATCTCTTGCAACGAAAGATCGAGCGTATGGATGACGAGCAAATCGCCAGACTTCTTGCAAAGCAGGAGGAGCTGGGCATGGGCTCAAACGAACTGCTTCTGTTTGACGATGCTGCCGACGCTGACGAGGAAGATAGCTATGGTCTTTCTACCAGAAGCTTCAACCCGTTCATACTTCCACGGAAGAAGACTCGTTCAAATCGACCGAAAGGAGAGTTACCTAGTGCTACTGCAATTGCTGATGCTTACGACGGCTTCGATGTCATGGATTTTGAACGCCCGAGTTTGAAGAGGTCCAAAGGTCGCAAAAGCAAGCTAATTCTTGATGATGTTGTCGATTTGGAGTTAGCGGAGTCTATGCAAGCTGCTTGGGACAACGATCGGGTCAAGAAGAAGGAGCGGAAGCAAGAACGAGAAAAGCTGCGCTTTCAGGGCTTCATTGGTAGCAAGAATGGTAAGCCGGACTTGAAGCAGAAGTTCAAGGAGGGTATGGATATTAGAGGTGTGAAGAACGAGATCAAGATCTTTTTGATGAGCAATCATACTACGTAAGTGCGCCCTCTTCGAAACAGATTCAAATACATCATCAATTGACCGACACTCCAACAGTCTTGCACTCCCCCCCATGGGCAAAGATAACCGTAAGATCGTGCACGAGATAGCCAGCGCCTTCAAACTGAAGTCAAAATCCGTCGGGAATGGCAACAGTCGAGCTCCAGTCCTGATACGCACAGCTCGTACTATAACATTCATCGATCGAGTCTGGGCCCAAGTTGACGCTCAAACCGCGCGGGGCTTCCTACCTCGAATAGATCTCCAGGCCAAACGCGGAGGGAAGAAGTCAGCTCGTACTGTGGGAGGTGGTTTCAACAGTGCTGCAGTCAGCTATCGAGACGGAGAGACTGTCGGAGGTTCTGCCCCGGAGTTAGGTGCAGAAAATAGGGGGAGAGCTATGTTGGAGAGGATGGGTTGGAGCAAGGGAACTGCTTTGGGTGCTTTGAATAACAAGGGTATCTTGGAACCTGTCTCGCATGTTGTGAAGACTACGAAAGCTGGCCTGGGGTGATTATAGTTATGCTGGTGTGGTGGACTAATGATATTCTGGCACGTGTGCATGACCTGAAATTGCTAGCATTGTCGGAGTTGGCTCAACGAAAATGGCGAACGGGGTCATTGGACTAGCGCTCACGACCTTACATGCAGATCGTTTTATTAGACGACAATCAATATTATAAGTAATGTAAATGCTTCTGCGCTCAATGCCGTCATGAATCAGGTATAATATTTCTGGTTTGCTTTCAGTCTCAATCCGGTGTTGAACCAACCAGCCTCGTAGTCTTACCTGCTTGCATTCCTTCATTCGGGGTTTCCAAGTAGCTTCAAATTCTCTATTTGCCCTTCGAATTGAAGAATCCTAAGCCCCTCTCTTTCTCGATTCTGGGCTTCGTGCCTATTCCCAGTTCTCATTTCGACGCTGAAGTAGTCCAAAGCCTTCAAGATGTAGATTTGTAGGAAGCAGGCTTTCCAACAATCGAGTGACAGCGCTCAGTTTGACAAATACTACTCCTTCAGAAGCCACCAAGGCAATTTCTTCAGATATCGTCACAACCATCAGATTTAAGAAAATGAAGAAAGAATTGAGCATTGACGGAAGTTGCTAGAATTTAATACACTGATTCCGTCTTACAGACAGATTTCTGTGGCATCCACTAATGGGGTTCCATGGTAAATACTAGACCTAGTCAGAAGCCAAGCAGTGCGTCGATTGGCCAGGCACTTGAAACTTACGACCAAATCGAAACGACATCTGTGATCATGTTTGAATTTGTCTTCGAATTCCCTATCCTTGAAGACGATTTATTGTACAACCCCACATACCCCAGAAAGCAGACCGTGAAGACATATGCCCCCATAAAGCAAAAACCATCCATAACGCATTAATAACCCGAGGATCCCAGACTGCCCAGCTTCATCACAGCAGATGACCCCAGCGCTAAGGCGAATCGGATGGTCCTTATGAAAACCCATACAAGAAAATCTAAACCCTCTACTTCGTGGACGAAGAGTACTTGGTGACAGCCTTGGTACCTTCCGAAACAGCGTGTTTGGCGAGTTCACCGGGGAGGATCAAGCGGACACTGGTATGCGGTTAGAAAGAAGACAATAGAGATGTGGGAGGCTTACGAGGTTTGGATCTCACGCGAAGAGATGGTAGACTTCTTGTTATATGCGGCAAGTTTGGAGGCTTCGGTGGCAACACGCTCAAAGATGTCTGAAGGGCGCGTCAGTTTTTAGTTGTTTTTGGGGGGTGTATGAGTGTGATCTAGATTTTCGTACCATTGACAAATGAGTTCAAGATGGACATGGCACGGTTGGAGATACCAGTATCTGGGTGAACTTGCTTCAAGACTGTGATTTGAAGTCAGCAATGGATCAAAGGCGTGAATATTAAAGCGGTTTGCTAATCCAAGCCGGTTTAGGATGTGGTGTGATGTCGAGACGCGTCAAGACATCAAGACGCGTTACATCGAAAGTGAAAGCGTACCTTTGTAGATGTATGAAGAGTAAGTCTCCTTGCGGGTCTTGGTACGCTTCTTCTTCTCTCCAGAGGCAGCGGTCTTCTTTCCAGCTTCCTTCTTCTCAGCGGGAGCCTTGCTGGCTGGAGCCTTGGCGGCGGGCTTCTTCTCTGCTGCGGCCTTTGGAGGCATTTTGATAGTGATTGAAGAATTAGACGTGAAGTCGTTGAAGAATTCGGATGATGTTGGACGAAAGTGGACGAAGTCGGCAGATTTATTGTCGTTGGATTGTTGGCGTCGATAGATGGAGAAGAAGGGAAAGGAAAGAAGACGGAGCGGGAGTCGCGATCAATTTGTACTCACACACAAACAGGCGTTGATCGCGGCATCACAGGCTAGCGCCATACGCTAGGCCACATGGGTGAGGTGGGCAACCATAACATTCGCAGTGAATGCAGGGTCTTGATTGGCCCGAACTCGGTTGATCGCAGCTCTGTGATTTCAACGAGCGGGTTCCGATTTCTGGTACTTAAGGAACGTCCCCCCAACTTCCGCCATTTGTCTCTATCCACGACTTTTCATCGACAACATCAGCCTCCAACGACTACTCACGTCAGTGTCATCAATTCCCAACTCCAATAACCCATTTCGCCCAAACAAAGACCCAAATCAATCAAAATGACTGGAGGTAAATCCGGAGGAAAGGCCAGCGGCTCCAAGAACGCGCAATCGTATGTCTCGCTCCTTCAGCTTGTTTACTTGTCTTCCTAAGAGACGCATTTGACGCGTTTCTTTTTCGATACCCTTTTACTTCAAACTTATGTTCAATACTCGATGTCATAGACTTCATGTAATACTTTTCATTTAGCATCTGCTGACTTATTCATCACAGCCGATCATCCAAGGCTGGTCTCGCATTCCCAGTTGGTCGTGTTCACCGTCTTCTCCGAAAGGGTAACTATGCTCAACGTGTTGGTGCTGGTGAGTTCGCTTTGATTCTACACGCGTCCTAATTTATGATCTAACGCGTTATCCAGGTGCCCCGGTTTACCTCGCTGCTGTCCTCGAGTATCTTGCGGCCGAAATCCTCGAGTTGGCTGGTAATGCTGCCCGTGACAATAAGAAGACTAGAATCATCCCTCGTCACTTGCAATTGGCCATCCGAAACGATGAGGAACTGAACAAGCTTCTCGGGCACGTCACAATCGCGCAAGGTGGTGTCTTGCCTAATATTCACCAGAGTGAGTTTTCTGTTCGCATATTTAGAATATCTGCTAAAGATTTTTCTCAGACCTTCTCCCGAAGAAGACTATCAAGGGAAAAACTGCCAGCCAAGAGCTTTAGATTTTCTTTCCCGGGTGGTTGGTTTCGTTTGGTTTGCTTTTCATGATAATGGGGTGTCGTCTGGGTTTGGGTCATACAGGTCGCTTTTCCGCGTTTATGGTTGTACATTAAAATCCATGGCAATGGATGGAGATTGGTTTCTCCTGAAATCAATCTTATGAAAATCGATCATCATAAATCTGTCTTCGTGCTTGATTTGGTGACAACATTGATTTTATCGGTTTATTGGACGCCAGGTGCAAAGCTTTCAGATCAGACGCAGCGAGTAATTAACGGCGATGCCCTTGCGAGCTACTCGACTCGGGGCTTCATTGCTTCTTGGGGAGCCGGGATTGTGAGTTCGCGGTATTCAAGCTTACGTTTCAAGTCCGCATGATGGTACTTGCAGCCAGTTCGGCAGTTGAATTTGAAGTGCAATTTAATAGATTCCGAGCAGGTTGAAAGTAGTGTAATTTGAGTAGCACGCTGAGCGGAATAATTGCATTTTGGGCATTCATTCAAGACGCCAAAAGGCAAAATCCGAATTTGCAAGTGTGGATTGGGTGATAGAAATGGAGCTGCTGGTAAGTATTATTCCTCTAGTGCCTATTCTCTTCATAGTTCAAGTACATCCACACCCTGCAACACAACCTCAAACGTCTGGCTACTCACACAGATTGGCGGGAGCTTACGATAGGCTACATTCAAAAAAAAAATTTATCGGGTGCAGCTGGATAAGATCTCATGCCATTGATAGCTCCGAACCCTTTCAGCAGCTAATAGAGAGGTTCCAGATAAATTCTTGACTTGAGGCCTATATCCATGTCATGGAAACCTTGAGAGAAGTTATGGGGATCTCATTAAGCTCGTCGGTGCCGCGGAACAGTATGAATGTCCTCTGATAATCCAAGTCTGGTCATATAATAGCTATCTGCTGAAATCAACCCCATTCTATTTCTCTGACCGTAATATGTACAGTTTCCTTGCCAGGCCTTGTTCGTTCCCAATGCCATATCCTGTCTACAATATCATAGGACGTGGAGCTGCAAGCGGTTAGATGATTTCCAACCTCCAGCATCACTAAAAGACTTACGATCGATAATCGGTGCCGGCAGGTTTCGTTCGAATTTCGATCCTTGAATATATATCAGCCCAGCCCCAGATACTCCTCCTCTCAGCAACATGTCTCGAAACTCACCTCCAGGCGCAGTAGGCGCATGGTATGGATCAGGATGCTTCCATTTCTCCAGCAAATCCTCCGCTTCTTGAAACAATGCCTATTCCCGAAGTCAGGTAATATCCTCCATGTTCCAATTGTGAGACCTACTCTCTGCTGTCGCGGTTCTCGTACGTTCTTGTTCGCCTCGAATAATGACCGGATGTACATCGCCTGGCCTCTCCAGAGGTACCTGTGGACCGACCAATCTAGCGCGAGCTTCAAGGAACGCCGGTAAAGGGATCTGGTGCATTAGTTAGAAGTCGACTTCCGCCATGGATGGGTCAACTGCGTACGAGACAGAGGTTCTGGTAGACATCCTCGCGGCTGTGATCGCGCGGCACCTTGTCAAGCCTACACAGCTGCGGCCCAAATTACACTAGAACTTGAAGCTTGGGTTGGGTATGAGTTTGGAGATCGTTGCTGCGCAATTAAGGCCTTTAGTATACTCAGGCCGCTTCTTTGTTTGCGGTTCTGTTCTGTGATGTTGTTACCCGGACCCATCATTTACAGCTCGGGACTAGCGGCTCGGGAAGATGATCTTAAATCCTGGTCGTTTGTATACTCTGAACTGTGTCACAACTACGAGGAACTCTTACTCCTATTCTAATTCCTCATAAATTTAAAATGCTGTCGAAAAGGACCCTCATCCTCTCTGCGCGTCTCCTGCGCTCTAGCAGGACGCCTCAATTGAGAGCGTTTCCACTTCCAATTGTCCAACAACTCAGGTCCTACGCGGACAAAGTTGTTAAAGTCCCAGAAATGGCTGAGGTTCGTCTTGAAGCTCTGTTTGCACCTACTGCCAGTTCTGATAAATTGCAGTCCATCTCTGAAGGAACATTGAAGCAATGGTCGAAACAGATTGGAGACTACGTCGAGCTCGACGAAGAAATCGCATCCATCGAAACCGACAAGGCAAATTGGATGCCCAATATGAGCAAACTTACACAGCTAACCTGTCCAGATCGATGTCGCCGTCAATGCTCCTGTGGCTGGTACAATTAAGGAATTTCTTGCAAACGAAGAAGACACTGTCACAGTTGGTCAGGACTTGGTCCGCATAGAGCTTGGGAATGCACCATCTGGGGGAGAAAAGGAGAAGGCCGAGTCAGAACCCAAGGAGCCTGCCTCAAAAGACCAGTCAACATCTTCAGACTCTGAAACCTCGGAAAAGAAGGAATCGAACCCTCGGGAAGAGCCAAGTCCTCCGCCACCACAAGAGAAGCAGACTGAGCCGAAGAAAGAGACGCCGCCACCAAAACAGACAGAGTCAAAAATTGAACCGTTAAACTCTACACCTGGCCGTGGAGAACGTCGCGTATGGCTTACATATCCTACATGCTATCCCGTAGGCTGACACTCCATTTAGGTCAAGATGAACCGCATGCGCCTACGGATCGCCGAACGCTTGAAGCAGTCCCAGAATACCGCCGCCTCTCTCACAACCTTCAATGAGGTCGACATGTCTGCTGTCATGGAATTTCGGAAACTCTACAAGGATGATATACTGAAGAAGACCGGGGTCAAGCTTGGGTTTATGAGTCTGTTCTCTCGTGCATGTGTCCTCGCCATGAGAGACATCCCGGCTGTCAACGCATCTATTGAAGGCGAGGGCAGTGGTGATACCGTTGTCTACAGGGACTATGTCGATATCAGTGTGGCCGTTGCCACAGAGAAGGGTTTGGTCACTCCCGTCGTGCGAAACGCAGAGTCAATGGACCTTATTGAAATCGAGAAGGAGATTGCCACTCTTGGCAAGAAGGTATGCCGAAACTTCACAGCTACGAGATATTCTGCTCATTCCATTTCTAGGCTCGTGATAACAAGCTTACTATCGAGGACATGGCCGGTGGCAGCTTCACCATCAGCAATGGAGGAGTTTTCGGCTCAATGATGGGAACCCCAATCATCAACCTCCCTCAGACTGCTGTTCTGGGTCTGCATGCCACCAAAGAAAGGCCAGTTGGGGTGAACGGGCAAATTGTCCTCCGCCCGATGATGTACTTGGCTCTCACCTATGATCATCGTCTGCTCGACGGCCGGGAAGCAGTTCAGTTCTTGGTGAAGGTCAAGGAGTACATCGAAGATCCCCGCAGGATGCTCTTGTAGATTAGAATGCTTGCATCTTCCTTTTTGTCGTAATGAGCCCCATCTTTGGTTTTAGACCTCGCTGTAGGTATCTCGTGCATTATAATGGATGTCTGTATACTATAACCATATACCTGAGGGCATTACCCCTCATCACATGAGGCACCTCGGTGCCATTCAAGCACTGAGGCCTTGAATCTTCTCTGATGGAAAACGTATATGATTTCGTGGAAGAGTTGCGAACATATGGACGCAGCGCTCTTTATATATGTTACAGTAATAGTGGGCCTTAGTGTCCCTCGCCCTGAGGTGGCACATATAATATAAAGCTGATAATAAGGGATCAGCTATGTCAACTCTACTAGTACCAACTTAGGTTTTATACCTAAGTATATATATTAAGCTCTGTATATATAAAGTATATAAGATAATAGTATAATAAAGAAGAGCCACTTATATATTAGATTAAATAATTAATTAAATAATCATTATTTAAAAAGCTTATCTTTGTAATGACGCAGGGAAGCAGTAGAGGGTCACGTGTAGTGGCATGTAGGAGTACGTCTCAGTGAATCTATTACTCCGATCCTATGGGTCTCGTACAAAGGAAACAAGAAATATGACCTCTACAGTATGGGAGAGAAGGCAGCTTATATACAGGACCGAGCCTGGTCCGAAAGCACCTAATAGGCTTCCTTGGGTCGCTACCCCTTGCCACGTGACATATCCAATCAGGTTCCTGGGAATCTACCAGTACATCCAACGTTACAAATACTTTAATAGCTTAGTATTTAAGGGCTCTAGGTCCTCTATATCTTTTATTTAAAGAATGATAATTCTTATATTCTTATATGTATATGTTGGGATCACAAGGATGAGTATACTCGATTGAGTACACTTAGTTC
This sequence comes from Hyphodiscus sp. D1413, assembly GCA_003988895.1. Taxonomy (NCBI): domain Eukaryota; kingdom Fungi; phylum Ascomycota; class Leotiomycetes; order Helotiales; family Hyphodiscaceae; genus Hyphodiscus; species Hyphodiscus sp. D1413. The sequence goes on from QYAO01000125.1 coordinate 13,863, forward strand.
TGGGTCTGGTTTGGTGGTTGGTATATATGATGATCGTATTGTAGTGAGAAGTCTGATCTTGAATTCTCTACGAGAAACTAGCTAAGAGTTGTGGGCGCTAGCTTCGCTAAGCTACTGGTGCCTGATACATCAGGCATCCGGATACGAGATGAGAAATATATATAACAAGAGTCCTACCAACGAAAAGGCAAAGACACTGTCCTCAGTGTCTAGATAAATATAAGCAATTACAATATAATATATGCTTTATTCATTTTGCTGTTCAAACTCATATACTAATTCAGTAGTATTCTCTAATATAGTATTCGTTTTCTATTCATCGAACTCTATACTATATCCTTCCTATCTTATTAGGTATTTTACCTAGTCTATTAGTATTACTCTCTTTATAACTATCTTTTCTAACTCATATGACTTATTGTATTCATCATATCCTTTAATAAAAACCGAGCTCAGATGGTTGAGACGGGATTAATAGAATAGGTTAGGACTAGATAATATAGGTTTGAGTTATTAGATTGAGAAGACTAGATATACTCTCTAGTAGTTAGGTATATCGAGTTTATATATATTTAAACCAATCTACTAAACAATTTTAAAAGGACTGATATATTATTTATATAGCTTCTTGCTTATTGTCATAGGAATCTTATATCCTTTATATAATCTAATATATATATACTCTCTAACTTTCATTTCTATTATTTAATGTTTTTTATTATAAAACCTTTTTATAGTTATAATAGATTCTATAAGTATATCTATAACTAATATATATACTTATAGTAGTTTTTCGAGTTCTTAAATATTGTTTATTAGATTAATAAGACTAACTATAATATTAAAGTAAATAAAGCAAATAAGCTAAAGACTAATACTCTATTCTTAGATATAAAAGGAGCTTTTGATTATATATCTAAGAATAGACTAATTCAAATTCTAGTAGATTTAAAACTCCCTATAAGCCTTATTCTATAGATTAAATCGTTTTTAGAAGACTGTATTCTTAGGCTAGCCTTTAATAAATAATAATGATATTGAAGAGCTTAAACCTATTAATATAAGTATTCCCTAGGAGAGTCCTATATCGCCTATCCTATTCCTTATAGGCTGGCCGGACCGGACCGTGGGACCGCGGTCCAGACCAAACCGAACCGAAAAATTATGGTTCGGTCTCAAAATTCCTGGACCGTTTCCAAAAACGGTCCCCATAATAATTTGGGACCGAACCATTTGAAGTTTCGGTCTGAAGGTTTGAGACCGTTTTTGAAAACGGTCCCCGCTTTTTTTTGGGACCGAACTATTATAGTCTAGGACTAAAAATCCTAGACCGTTTTACTTTATATTAATTATATTAAATAAACTATTAAGTTT
>QYAO01000126.1:0-15027 GCA_003988895.1 Hyphodiscus sp. D1413
GTCAATTTATAGATAGTTATAAAGTACTCTAGGTTCTTATAGTCTATATAGATCTCAAAACTCTAGACCCCTTATAGTTTAGTATCCCATTCCTCTAGACATCATATGATAGTAAGTATCTCCTTATCATAGATTTTATAGTTATATTCTATAGAATTATTCTTCTTTGAGTAGAAGGTATAAGAGACCTAGAGCCCCTAGGTACTAAGCTACTAAAGTATTCCCCTAATATACTATCCTAATGAGTCAGTTTTAATCCATATCTCCTTATCATAGTCAAATTAGACTAATATAGGTATGATTATAAAAATCTCCTTTAGGTTCTAGAAGGCTTCTTCTGCTTCTATAGACTACTCAAACTTTTTATCTTTATAAGTAAGGTCTATCAGAGGCTATACTCTATCCGAATACCCCTAAATAAACCTATAATAGAAGTTTATAAATCCTAAGAACCCTTATACCCCTTTTACTAATAATAGGGACTCTTAGTCCTTAATTGCCTTGAYCTTAATCGGGTCTATCTATAAACCCTTTCCTGCTTTAATAATAAACCTAAGATATTTTATAGATTAGACTTTAAACTCACATTTATCAATATCGACCTATAAACCAGTATCCTATAGATACTAGAGTACCTTACTAATATATTCCTAGTACTATTCTTTACTCCTAGATGAGTAGATTAGGATATTATCTATATAGGCAGAGCAGAACTCGTCTAGGTAGTCCTATAGTATATGGTTGATATATTTCTAGAATATACTTAGTATATTTATAAGTCCAAAAGGGATAACTAGCTACTCGAATAGTCTATAGCAGGTCTGAAAGGCTGTCTTCTACTCATTACTATCTATAATCCAGATCTTATAGAATACTATAATCACATCTAGCTTTATAAACTACCTGGCCTTACTAATATTCTATAATATCTCATAGATCAGTAGTAGTAGATAATAGTCCTTCTTAGTTATATGATTTAAGCCCTAATAGTCGATATAAAACCTTAGTCTCCTACCTAGTTTATAGACAAAGAGAACTAGGGCCATAGCTAGTAAACTACTGACCCAGATAAACCCTTTATCGAGTAGGTCTATAAGAGTCTTTTAGAGTACTAGAAGCTCGTCTCTCAATATGCTATATAATAGGCCCTATAGTACCTCCTTCTCCTTTCCTTTATTATCTGTTTTGAGTTTAATTAAGTAATCTATTCTAGTTCTATAGAGGGATAGTAATGCTTCTGCTCTTTTCTAGTCAAATATAGGGAGATACTACTTTGTCTAATCTAGTAGTTTCGTTTGTGGGTCTATAAACTGCTTTATGGCCAGGGCTTTATTAATATCTGCTATACTAGCTATAAATACCTCAACTCATCGCTTGCTCTTACTCTTCCTTTTTCATAGCTATTAGACAGAAGTAGTCGAAATCATCATGGCCTTAGTCTGACTCTACTTGACCCATGAAAACTCGTTTTTACTCTATATAATTACTTTATCTGGCCTATCTATCTATAACTTAGATTATAGGCCATTAATCCTAATATCCTAGGCCATAATCCAGGGCATTCCCAGAATCATATCATAATAGCCGATTAGTACTATATATAGGAAGACTCGCTCCTCCCGATAACCATCAAGGTCTAGATATATAATAGCTATCTCATTGATCTCAGTTATAATATAGCCATCTACTCCTGATATAGTCTATGGCTTAATCTATAAATAGATAAGGATATTCTTCTATATAAAACTTAGATTATAGAGACTATAGGAAAGACACCTAGTATCAATAAGAGTCTCTATAAAACATAAGCTATTGATTAATGCTAATACTATAAAAGGTTTATAATCCATTTGGTCTTTAAACTTCCTCTAAGCTTCCTTTAACTCTTGATAAGTCTTAGGCCTCTGATTATGACTTTGACTAGAGGCTATTCTTTTCCCGAATCCTCTATTTCAGAATCCATAGATAGCTCTTTAATGACTGCCTTCCTCTTCGCGGACGAGGCCATAACCCTGCTCCTCTTCTCTGGTCCCTTATAGGCCCCTCTACTCTCTATAGGTGGCCTTATAGGTCATAACCTATAGCCTTCCTGCTTATAGTCCTTACTACTATAGTATAGATAAGCATCAGTCTCCCATTACTGGGATCGGACTTCCTTTGATATCTACTCTGCTTATAAACCCTTAGTACTAGGCTTATGGGTCCGGGCAGCCGCTGCTTCCGTCGCCCGAGTCGGTTCCCAGTCTATTGATTCTATAGTAGCTTAGTTCATCTATAATGACTAGATTACTAGTCGAGTCTTAAACCTATGGCTGTCCTTCTAGGCCTATAGGTCGTCTATAACCCTCTATATACCAGCATAATAGCTAGCATAGTCCGCCGGCTCTTCCCTATCAATTAGGCGATCTATAAGCTCTCCTGATAATGCTATCCTAAGGAGACCCTTCTTGATTATATCATCTCAGGCCCACCCCTTGGCTTTAAGAAGCGTCTGTTTGAACTCCTAGAGGAACTCATGGAATAGGCGGCCCCCCTACTTGATCTTATTGATTTTAGACATTGCCTTAGCCTCCTTTTATGGGTCTATGAATACCAGGTCTATCTGCTTAAACAATTCATAGACTATAAACTAGTCTATATCTTTTATAAACTCTATCTATGGGTATATCCTCTTCGTGGCCAGCCCCCTTAGGCAATCTACCATATACTATACCTGCTCCTCCTCTTGTCTAATCGCTTATATATCAATTCGGAGCTTTGCTTCTAGTCCTCCTCGGAACTAGGGGTATATTGACTCATCTTCGTGAGTATATGGGTCGGGATGGCGGCACGAGTGTTTCGGCTTGCTTCATAGGTCTATCGGAGGTATAATGGGTCGAATTAGTAGTATGGAAGCTGGACTCATGTCTATAAGGGGTCTCTAGGGACCATTATTGACTAGTATCTCTAGCTATGAGGACAGCTACTGGTTTGACCTCTATAGTGACTCATTCACTGCTCTCTGATTCTCTATGAACTCTATCAACCACTGGGGTATGCTCTCTGCCTGCTCTAGTGGACTAGTATTCTCTATAACTTCAATTGCGGTCTATAGCAGACACTGCTTCTATACGGTCTAGGCGATCGACTTGATAACCAGTCCATAAAGGACTTATTCTATGCGATCCAGACGACCGACTTATTAACCAGTCTATAACGGACTTACTTCTGTGTGATCCAGACGACCGACTTATCAACCAGTCCATAAAGGACTTATTCTATATGATCCAGACGACCGACTTATCAACCAGTCCATAATGGACTTACTTCTATGCGATCCAGACGACCGACTTATCAACTAGTCTATAATGGACTTACTTCTATGCGATCCAGACGACCGACTTATCAACCAGTCTATAAAGGACTTAATCCTAGTCTAATTAAAGATAAAGGATGAGTTTATTCTATTGTGACGGGCTGCTTCTGATAACTCAGGGTAAGGCAGGTCGTAGATTGAACGATTAAGAATAAACTAAGGAACTAAGAGTATAATATAAGAGTCTTGAATATAAGTGTTTGCGGGTCATAAACAACCTATTGTCCTAGTGACGGACCATAAGTGGTCCGTCAGCTGACCTCTGACCAGCTCGGGCCAGTCCCGAGTCTCTTTAGGGGTTAACCCCTCATACTTCTAGATACTAGTATATATTAGTACCTTTATAGCTCTGAGAGTATAGGACGATTTTTATCTATAATAAGTATCTTATCCCTCTCTTCTAATACTATCTATAGCTATTAGATATACTTCCTAGCTACCTCATCTTAAAGGATGGCTTTAAGGTTAGCCGTCTCTAGATAGATCGTTATATATTGGCCAAAAGGCACTTTAGTAATACTATCTAATTCGATATATATCGAGATATAGAAGATCTATCTCAAGTTCAGTTAAAGTAGTAATATAAGGCATTATCATACTTATATAACTGTTATCTAGAGTATCTTTATCTAAGGCGTCATTTAATAGTGACTCTGCTACTATGCTAATGTCTGTGGCGATTAGCTATTATCATCCGACGTCTAAAGAGATTTACTAAGGCTTTAAAGCTGCTATACCAAATGAACTCGGCATATACGAGTTTTATAAGTCTAATAGCTATAGATAAGCTTATAGAGGTATGATAGCTATATAGTAATACCGAAGCCTATCACGACCATGAGAATGGTTTTATACTCTATGACTAGGACACTGATATCATATGGTCTACTGAAAAACGCTTACCGAGGGATAGAGTCACATATATCAAGCATTCTATGGCTAAAGAGCCTATATATTAAGCCTCTCTATGGTTAGATAAAGAGTTCTAATGTGTCTTACTTATCCTCAGTCTAATTGGTTACTATAAAGGGATGTGATGGGCTGCTTCCGATAACTCAGGATGAGATAGGTCATAGGTTGAACGATTAAGAATAAACTAAGGAACTAAGAATATAATACAAGAGTCTTGAATATATAAGTGTTTACGGGTCGTAAACAACCCGTTGTCCTGGTGACGGACCGTAAGTGGTCCGTCAGCCGACCTCTGACCAGCTCAGGCCAGTCCCGAGTCTCTTTAGGGGTTAACCCCTCACAGTATATATACCGCAACAACTGCTATGGACCTTCTGATCTTTTCTCTCTTTTCCTTCACCTTCTCGATCTGCGCTTCACTTCCTTTCGCCGCATCTCTCTTCTGCAGCGCCCTCCTTGTACCCAACTGACATGGCATCTCCTACAGCTGCCGTTGAGCCGTTGCTGGCCAGCTCTATGAGAGTGTTGCGAAACATTACCCCTCTTCAAGACTTCATTACGGCCTGGCCATTGCTCAAGCAGAAAAGTCTGACCTCGCCACCTACGTTAACCGAATTTGAGCGTCGTCTATACCTAGATCTCCCGCCCGAGGACGTAGAAGTATCCTATATCCATGGAGCGACCATTCTGTCACGCGAACAGCTTATTGAGAAAGCGACTTCATCCCGTGAAAATCTTACTAGCGAAGAAATCGTGCTCTTGGCAAATAGCTTCTGGACACCGAGAACGCGCGAGGAAAATCGACTCCTCGCGGATTCCCTACTAACGTCGGGCTCAGAAGGTCAACAAGAATTTTATGCCGGATATAATGGCGAATTAGCTTATGAGAAGGAGGCCATCCGGGCGGGGATTATGGAGGAGAGTAAGCGTCAACAAGCGGCGCACAGTCAGGGGCTGCGCGCTGCAGCCAATCTAGTCTTGCCAGATGCCAAGGAATGGATCCAACATCTGTATCACGAAGATAAGACGCGTTGGGGATTTACATGCCTGTACGATGCCGCTGTTCAGCAATTTCAGGAACATCGACTTGATCTGTTCGAGTGTACCAAGGATGGGTTCTTCCGCCACGCGCTGATGTACAACGGGTCTAAGGATATCATTAACACAAAGTGGGGATGGTGGGGTTACAATGCACCAAATACTGTGCTTGCACCCACAAGAAACCTCGCTGGCGACAATGACTACCCCGATGGTGCTCTACTTCGTAAAGCCTTCCAGGAAATTCTGACCGACCCAGAGGAATACAAGAAAAGGGAAGACGTTACTCCTACTCCCACAGAGACACATTCACGGCACTTCAAGGACGGAATTGCCAAAGCGGGCTTTCTCACGAACACCTTTCTTCTTATCGACCCAATTTGTGTTGAGTCTATTGTCGGAGATGGATTACAGCCTGCATCAATGCTCTGGGACAATATGCGTGCTCTTGCCTTCGAAGCGGATTTTCCGGTGGCTGGTCGCGAATACGAAGAAGGATATCAGGGCTTCACATGGGTCCGGATGGATCAATTAATATACAACTTCTACGAGCTAAGATTAATGAAGGCTAATGAGGTCGGGATGGATAAGATTTGGAAGGCGGCGCAGCAGAGTAAGCATCAGGCATTTGTGAGTATGGATCCGGAAGAGGCGTCGAGCTTTACAAATTCCAGTGGGTTGTTCGGATTTACTCCTGATAGCGTTATCGGAAGAAGGTGGTATGCTGTGAGAGACTCCAAGCAAAGCAGCTAGAAGAATAAGAGAACCCTGGAGTTTGAATTGGGATGCAAAATCAGTCTCTTTAGTATATTTATTGTCCTACGAATAAGTAGGTAGGAATCAGTAGTACAGATATTCTAGTTGCATTCATTCGTGTTCCTACAGAAAAACGCTGCAGCCTTTCACCAGGCGGTGACAAAATTCGCTCACACTGGTACGATACTCGTACTGTAAGTTGCCGGTTACTCTTAAGCCCACTATTAAGTACAGCTGAGAGAATCGCAATAGCGGAGTTTTTGGTTGCAAGTGTTGGCGTAATTTCCATTTTGACATATTTAACAATTTGGCAACTTGAATATAGTGGCATCAGGGGCAGAGAAGAGAACTTAGGGGACAATAATAATAATAATAATAATAACGTTTAAGTACAGCCGCCGAAAACACCGAAACGTGTATTAACAACCACCTTATTTTGCAATGTAGCAGTCAGAACACGCTCAAATCGTAGCCAAACTCCTTCTCCAAGTAAAGTCAACACTGGCGTACGTACTCGTCGCCCAAACAGTACGGTTTTACGATACCTGGGGCAAGAGACCTCGCCCTGGACTTGCACACACTCAAGGCCAACGCTGGCTTGATCAACGAACGACGAGCTGAATAGGACTCTCCTGCCGATCTTCGAACACGCCAGCCATCGGATCAACTCGGTGGAAAGGTTGCCATCTCTTGTGGAACGTGCAAGATGCTAGTTTCGCTCGCCGTGACGCCCGTTACGAAACAGGGTACGCGACTAGACTAGCAGCAACTCTAAGAAGCAGAAGCACAGCTAGAATACCATAAAACCTCGACTTGTTCTCGTATGCTTCGGAGAGAGACCCAGATCGTGCACAAGTGGAGCTTAACGCTACCAGCTGGCATATGTCCAGAAGAAGATTTCTGGGGAAAACAAGGGCGGGACAATCCATTACGGCGTGGAGCACTTGCAACACGCCGTTCATAATTACTGGGCGATACGGCTTTTTCACCGATGAGGCACACATGGATCCTTCTTCCCAGTGCCAAGGTTTCATTCTTCTTCGAGAACAAGGGCATCGACTCGACCCTGAAAACATTCAAGAACGAGGTGTGGAAACCTTCATATTGCTGGTTGGTGTACTTGGTGGGCGAAAGCCGAAGAGCTGGAGTTCTACCATGACAAGGAGACCTATATCAAAACCCCTACAAAGCCACCAAAGCTTTCGTCGACGGCCTACGACAGAAACAGTAGAAGAATAGGCTGGTAGAGTTGCAGAGTACGGAAAAGACTGTGGCATGCATGGGCTGCATGAGCATAAGGAGGTAATCCAGGGTGAATGAGCATAGATTACTATAGAAGAGGTCCGTGGACGTATCTCCGAGATGGCAAGTAGATGTAAGAGTGTTATAGAATCCGGGGGAGCACCAATTATGAGTGATTTATGGTATTTATGGTATTATTGTAGAGAATTGGAGGAGTATATACTGTGTATGTATCATTGTTTTCGGTGTTTTCGGCTGCTAATTTACAGGTAGTAAGCAAGTTTTGTCGCTGGTGTTGTGGACTCTAGAATAACTCAGGGACAACTACTGAATTGGGTACAAAGATGTGGAATTTTTCAAGCGATGGCTCTCCTAGCTAAGTACAAGCCTCTATACCAGTAATTCCTTCCTTCTTGCGACAAGTCACTATAAATTATAAATAATAAATAATAAATAATACATAATAGCATTCCAAAATAAGAGTAAGAAGAGTAGTAGTAATGCATTCATTACAAACGAAATCCCGATATCCAATGTGTCTCTTGAAGTATATGCAGACGTCCTCAGACTTCAAATTTTGTGAACACGCAAAAGGCCATTATAATGAAATTCTCTCCTTAGTACTGGATGCTAATTGAACGGGTTGGCTTTGAACACGAGCCCAGCGACATCGTTTGCCATATCTGAAATGAGACCTATTTGAAGGATTGGCCATCCGAACCGTCCAGGCCGTTATAAACACTTGGTAAATCGCGAGGAAATTCGGGTCAGTACCAGTAGCAAGCTTATAGTAATAATCAAAGTCTGTCGCTGCTGTGACTATGTCGCCGTTAATAATACCATAAAGGGCTTGGTTGCTGTCGGTGTTGACATAGTTGAACATAGCTACGCCCTGTATACGAACGATTTCTTAGCCTCGGATCTTCACGCTTGCAAGCAAAATCACCTGGGTACAACTTACTGCTTGTAAGAGTGACAGAGCTCTGGCGGTATTATGCTGTGTGGGGTTGGTTACGAGATCCTTCCACTTGTCGTCGGAGGTCGGATCGACTATGGTGTCCCAAACCCTTGCCTTCATAAGGTTCATGCCGGCCTCCAGGTTCGTCATCACTGAAGGGTTTGCAACTGAGCCTAAAGCCTGGGCAAGATCGGTGAAGAGAGACTTGGTAGCATCCAGTCCTGAGGTTTGAAACCCCGGCCAGCTGGCGTAAGGGACAGACATATAATTAACGATCATGGAGAAGGTAATAGGGGTAACTGCGGCGAGAGCAGGGAGGATATTGAGTCCGTTTCCGTCTTCAAGGTCCAATTTGAGAGTTTGGGCGAATTCCAGGATGTATGGCACCGTGACTCGCTCAAGAAGGTGCTCTGCGTGTACGACGACCGAGGCGGCACCGCTAATGGCTGCATTGCCTATCACGGTGGTATCGATACAGTTCACGGCGTTTGCAAGCGTATAGACGTGATCATCTCCGCCACCGAGCTGCAAATTTAGCCCATTGAGGCCATTGAGGTACGTAGCACTGGCCCAGTAAATCTATGTCAGGCGACTAGGATCAGCCATACTGAAGACTTTGTATTTAACGGAAGAGCCGACTCGTTTCTCCAAGGAGCGATCCGAGAGAACAGAATCGCTATCGGACGGGTAAGAGGTAGAGGTAGACTGGATATCGGGGGCTAGGTTCCCATCCGGGTCTAGGAGCAAATCTGGATCGATTATGCTGAAGTCTTCCCCACAAGCCACAGGATTGACCTCTGCGCCAGTGTCGAGAGATTGGGATTGGCACATGGCGAGACCGCTATTGACTTGTCCCTCTGTCCCCCAAGCGCCCGAAGACGAGGAAATCCCCCAAAGTGTATCAGAGACGATAACATCATTATCAATGGGACTGACGCAGTATCCGGTAGAGCTCGTTAATGCAACGGAATTTTCAATGGACTCTCCTAGCCAGTCCGCAGCCGCGTATGGACTGTTGCTCCTTGCATCGAGTCCATCAAAGGGACCGTTGTATTCAAGGTGCCTTTTAAGACTGTACATATCCACATGAATGCTGTCCCCGGAGGCTGGTTGATTTCCTGCGGAGACATACTGTCGAGCAGCAAGAGAGGAGTCACCAAGATTGGGCCCTTGGGTGGCTTTGTAGCCCAGAAACGTGTCCGTGTGCGTGAAGTGAAGTTCGTGAAATACGCCATGGTGTGTTCCATTTCCCACAGCAGTCCAGTTGTGCTGGGGAGCGCCAGCGAGCAGCATACAATGCAAAGTGCAATTGCCCCCGGGCTGCCAGTCTGAGTGTACCTTGAAGCTATAATCCGAAGGCAGACTACGACCGGGCGTATCGGTTCCATCGAGGGCCTCTGGACCGCCGTTGACGAAGACTGAATAGGCGAGCCATGATGAGGCTATTGCAATGCATCCGAGAGTATCTCCATCGATTCCAGAAGCCGAGTCTGCTGAGCAGTTGAAATCGCCCCATTCTATAATCGGACCTACTACGGCCACCTCGATGAATAAATTCGAGTCATCATCATTATCGAACAAAAGTACGGCGTCTAGACCGTACTGAGCGTCGAAGGCTGGAAGATAAGTAGCGTTCGGCAACGAAAACGATGCATTGGAGGGTATATCGAATTCGCAAATGGCTTCGTCACTAGTCGTAATCCAAGCGTTCACAGCAGCTAGGTAAGGGTGAGCGCTCTCGACCTGGTTCACTCCCGCTGTGACTGTATCCATCGCGGTGGAGCAGAGAACGCCAGGCGTAATCATGTCCACGGATCCAATGGTATACAGATTGTATAGATAGATGTCGGTGCTCTGGTCGATATTCTGTGGTTTTGATGTCCCAATTAGCACGTGGAAAATGGCAAGCAGGTGGATGATTCTCGTTTATATCATAGATATAACTTACCACGAGTGTCGATTGGCAGTTTTGACTGTCTACACAGGCTTCGCTGTAGTCGTTGCTAAACCAGCTGTACAATCCAGCACCTGCGATCTGAATATTGCTCGATGCGGTAACAATGAGAGCCCAAGACATAGAACAGCTGGTAGTCGTGCAGTGAGAGAAGTCCGGATCAGTCAGGAATAAATCAGAGTAGTCCACACTCTCCAGGAATAGGTCGGGTGCCTGACCAATATATACACCGGGAGGCGATACAAGGGGTGAATAATATGGACTTTCGGTTTGGATCTGTTGAAAGGTGAGCCTTTCTTCTCAATCTCCAAAAGCCTACGAGATTCAAGGTGGCTATTTTGCTTACCATCCCCATGTATATGTCTGAGGCGTTGACGATATTATATTGGTACATCAAACTGTGTTCCGCAGCCGTGCCATAAAACCAGGAAGGCCCTGGACTGTCGATCAAGATACTTCGACCGGTGATGATACTGACTTGCGTTTGGTTCGGGTCGTCTATGTCATGATCCGCGGTCCATGCCCATACGTTCTCGAAGTAACCACTCCCGGCCACATGGGAAGGCCCTAAGCATGCAGAGCTTATCGCCGCAGATGCTGCGCATTGGGCAACTTGTAGCTCGGTTCCAGTAGCACCGCCAACTCTAAAATGACACTATATGGATTTTCAAGGTCAGTAGGTGCGTGCCAAGTGGGAAAACCCGAGGAAATTTCGAAGGCCGTAGGTCAGATTCCAAAATAAAGGAGAGGTGTAGGAGGGTACAGTACAAGGGCATTTGGGAAAACTTACATCCCACATCCCAGATCCGCCTTCTATATTCCATTCAACAAGTATCGCACCTACTGTCGGGCCCCTAGTAGTGAACAGGAGATCTTGGAGTTGTGTTGTCCCTGTATCTCCTTTCTTGCCGACTTGGATCATTGGTATAGGATTGGCAAGATCATTGAAGCTCTAGGAACACAGTAGCACATTGTCAATATTGTTTTTATGAATCAGATATGGGGTAGATTTAACAATTAGCAACAGAATAACTCACATCTCCCGAAGCAACAAGTTGCGACCATAAGGAACCGACTATTATTGCCCCACTCGGAATCTATGGGCATAAGAATCATTATCTTTAGCTCTAAATTGCAACCAGAAGTGCCTAGAGGCACGATCAGAGAACAGGAGCAAGGAGACTCACCTGTACAGTACTCGTAATTATATACGAGCCTGCCGGTATGAAGAGAAGATCGCCGAAGTCAGTGGCCAGGAGAATGGACAGGCTCAGTTCAGCTGTAACATCTGTTACACCATCTCCTAGAGTGACAAAGTCAGTAATGTGTTTTTAGGTACCTAGGATAGATAGATAGATCGAGTTCCTACCGACTACAAGGTCCACGAAGTCGCTAACACTTACGAAATTGGCATCGCCAAAATCGGTGTATTACGGCTTCGAAGACTCGAAATAGCCACCATTTGGCCCACCCATAAGCGGCCCTGTAGTCGGATGTAGCGTATCGAAAGCACCGCCATTTACCCACACGCCATTGGGATTCTTATTGTCGTACTGCTTCCCGATTGCCCAAGACTGAACGGTCTGAGCCCTAGGGGTAGACAGATAGGTACCAGCATTAACGTCGTAAACAACTAGCGTCGCGGAATCAACGACGAGATTATCAATGGTAAGCAGAACCTGCTCCTGCTGAGTACTACCGACACTGCTGTCCATTACGATGCCGTTCGAGAGGATGCCGTTCATGGTTGAGTCAAGCAGGTGGATAGAGCCTCCAACCTCCGACGCCTCCATCCATATCCCGTGTATAACGCTGTCGAATGTAACAGACTTCCCTATGATCATAATTTCTTTAGAAAAAAACATAGCGAGCCGAGATTAAGAAGAAGTACTCACATGTCCAGCCCCAATCCCAGATCATATAGATCCCTATAGTACTTGAGATAATAATTATGTTGTGTGTAGTAAACTGCTGGTTCCTGCCTACAAGATAAGTTAGTTATATAAGTAAGCGCGTTGTCTTGATACACTGCCCAAGGGAGTTTTGGCGTTTCGGAGGTCCTGTACAGCACTTACATTGGATTCCTATATTACCCCCATAGATCAAAATGTCCGACATAAAGCCACCACTTCCATTTTCGGAAACTATAAACCAGGATATCAGTAATGTCTTCTTGGGGTGTATAAGATAGCGAGGCAGGATGGCTGCCCCTGACTTACAAATTCCTATTTGTGTGGAACCCGTGTTCATGAGAATCTCGATGTTTGAAGGCTAGTTGCTATATTTAAGCTGTTAGCCAAAGCAATTAAAGTATTATTCTGACTTTAGGAACATCTTCGTTCTGCATCTCTGTAGAAAGGGTATTGACTAACCTTGTGCGACCTGCCAATGAATACCAGCAACTGACGGGGTTGTACATTCTTGAAGATCAATAATAAAATGATGAGCTTGACGATAGAAATTGTCAGTATCAAGGTACCACTCTCCAGAATTGGCCGCGTTTGGTATGTAAACATCGCTTGAGACAACACCGAGGCCGACAAAGGACGGTGCCGTCAAAATGATCGGTAAGGAGTTTGGCTAGAATCCTCTTAGCATTTCATGATTTGATTCAAAGGAAAAGGAATAACGCCAAGTTACATTGCCAACTAGCTGAGTATTGTACTACATGATGATCGGAGAGCTAACAAGGTACGTTCCTAACCAAGTATATTAGCTGTAAGCTCTCCCCAAGGCAAGGAGGTAAAACTTCACCAGGGGGAAGGTATACAACTTCTCCACGTGTTGTCGTACCGCTACAGCCCTGTCCGCACCCGACATTGAGCGCAAGGTTGATGGCTGTGGTATCGTCATGGACTCCGTCGCCGTGAGCACCGTAGTATAGGACATTGCAGAAGACTTCACTCTTGTTTCTACTAAACGGAAGAGCGCCGGGGGAATTGTCAGACAGAACCAGAAGGAACCAGTCGTTTACATCGCGTTTATCATACTGGCTACCTGTTGGAGTGCCGGGCAGGTTGTACTTGGCGAATTTACTGGGCAGTAAGTAGTCCTTATATAGCTTCCCCTGCCAGGCCAGAGCAACAGCATCTGCTTCCACAACTATTTGGAGGGCGCTGGCCAGACTTGAATTTGTAGATGCTGTTGTTACTACTGCCGTGTTCAGGGCATCTTCTTAGGGAGATCCGGACGGTTTCTTGGTATAGACATTCTGGCGAGGATTTGCCAGAGTCTGCTTATTGATCTGGCCTTGCCTGACTATCGTATCATTAACCATAGAGCATACAGCAGCAAGCACAGAGGAAGAGATGTTTTGGCGCTTATACAACTCGTGTGCCCGGCCATCCTTGAGCCTCTCCTCACTCCAGGCTCTCTTGCTCGATGTCGATGTCCTGTTACCAGAAAAAGGCTGCCAAAAGACGTCAAGCTTTGCATCAGAAATTTGAGGGCTTAGCTTTAGATTCTCTTTTCTCTAATTGCTAACAGCCGCGTCGAATTTTGCCCGACGATCAGCACCTGCAGGCACAACGGTGGAAGCTTCACCGCCCAAAGAGCGCATTTAGCCAATATTTCGTATTGAAGGAGAGGAGAGGAGCTACAGGATAAAACTCACGGGAAGCAGGTACAGGCTGTACAGCAGTGGCATTTAGACCAGTAGAAGCGGCCTAACCCAATAGGACGGAAAAGGAAGTAAGCCATAACAGAAACAGGCGTATAGAAGTTAGGCGAGTCATGCTGACTACAGCTAAGATAAATAATAAAATAAATGAAAAACCCAGTAATAGATGTGAGGTATCAATGAAGGAGAACGAGCAGCACGTGTCGCTCGCAACTGGCGGCGACAGTCACGGCAGCAATAGTGATAGTCACAGCGGCGCTTGAGAACACACACAAGGAGCTGGGAACCGTCCCATCTTATTATACTTTGTATAGTACTTCATACACCGTTAAGATTAGCCGGTCGCTGCAACCACTACACTACGGTACAGTACTGGTCGGACAAGAAGGAGGCGTACTATTAGAGATCTCTCATCTCCACACAGTAGTATCTGCTGGTGTCTACAGTCGTCCTAGTCCCTTATAGAATCAGCTGTAGAATTCATCTCTGTTTGGACAGAGAATTTGGATCTTCCATATGTCATCGTACGGCACGGTTCGGCCCTTGCTGATGCTAAAGTCAAGTCCCGGACGCCCCAGGGTTTAGGAACAAACACCGATGGTTGGATTGTCCTCGTAGGGTACTCTCCCCTATCCGAAAGCTTCAGATAGACTAGCACATTCCAGGTCTTTCCTGTCGTCTGACGTCTCAGCTACCAGTCGTGCAGCTAGCACGACCTCATCGGCAACTGTTCTATGAGTTCCTCTGAATAATGCTCTGAGAGCCTTGGATCATCCTGCCGTCTCGAGTTAGCCTCGGGCCACACAATCAAGACGAATACGAGATGTGCTATGGCAGAACTTTGATACTATCATTCTTGTGCCTAATAGATAAACCTTTTATACTATTCTATAAAAGTATAATAATACTTTATATAACTTAATAGATACTATAGATAATAATAATGATAATAACTTATAAATCAATAGAAAATAATATATATAGTCATATACTTTTTTGCTGATCACGTGACTTCTTGTTTTTGATCAAAAAAACCACCAATTCTACCTCTTTTACTTATTCCTTTCGTCTATCGCTTTATAAGCTCCTTAGCTGGGATGCGACGACTCAACACCTGTACGCGGTGCATCCTACGAACCTCCAGCTTTCTATTGAGAGTCTGAAGAGCTAAGATTGAGTCCCTTCGACGATTA
>QYAO01000127.1:0-14904 GCA_003988895.1 Hyphodiscus sp. D1413
GTATATCGAATTACTGATATAAAGGTTTCAAAGTAATCAATTCCATACTATTGCTTAAATCCTCTGGCTATGAGTCTGGCCTTATATCGTTCGATTATACTATCTGATCTAAACTTATGCTTTAGTACTCATTTCATAGAAACAAGCTTATCTAGTAATATACTAAAGATAATCTCATAGGAGCCATTATCTTTCTATAATTATAGTTTATCTATGATAGCCGGTTTCCAATTAAGAGCGTCCTCTTATAAGGCCTGTTCTACTGAGATATTATTATATAGTATTGAGTCTACTACTATAAAGGCTTCTTCTTTAGGCAGCTTACTAGTAACTACTAGAGCTATAGCATATATGAATTATGACTTCGCTTATATAGTGAGTTTGACTATATATCTATATCGAGAGACAACTCTCGGATTGATCATTTCAGTCATAGCTTTAGAGCTTAAGGGCTTCTCAACTTATAAGCATACTAATAGTAAAACAGATAGAGTATTCTGATTAGTTGAAATATTTATCCTACTAGACGGGTTTAATCTAGTAGCTTTAGAGCTTAAGGGTTCCTCAACTTATAAGTACTTTATACTAGCTCTAGAGCTTAAGAGATAATCCTTAACTTATGAGTGGTTTATATTCTTATCTTACTATTTTGATATTGCCTTATCTCTATATATATCTCTTTTCTTTTTACCTTACTTAGGTAGCTGACTATCTAATATAGTCAGTTTAATACTAGGGAATATATACTCATTAGCTTTGATTACTAATGATACTTGCTCTTAAAGTATAGTTCTATGGAATACTCTTATGATATAGCTTAAGGTTAGACCAACCTATAGCCCATCTTCTTCTCTCATTACTGGTTTGAATTTTGACTAATATAGCTTATTTAGAAACTTGACTCATACTTTATAGCCAAATACCTTTACTTATGATAGGTCTAGGAGTCTGTCTTTCTATACTCCAAAAGGGGTATTATATCTATCTATAGACGAGTCTGCTTATAGTCTAAAAGAAAGAGCTAAAGTTAGGAAACGGTTATAAAGCCAAGTCATATGCTCTATAGTATAATACTACATTTATATTGGGAATTGGCCTTTGAATAGCATTATTCTTGTGATCTTATTGACTTCTTATATAGCTCTTTTAATCACTCTATTTATCTAGTATTCATATATAGGGCTTAGTTTATATTGAATGTCCTCTTCCTTTAGCCAGTCAGTATAGGCTCTACTAAACTCTCTAGTTCCATTGTCTGATCGCTAGTATACTACTAGTATGCCTGTTTTAGTTTCGATATGAGTCTTGATGTCTTTGATAAGTAGTAGAACTTCTAGTACTGACTTATTCCTAAGAAATCGAATCTATAGAGTCCGAGTTATATCATTATAGACTAGTAAGAAGTACTAAAAACCTCATATAGAGAGTAGAAGTATTCCTGAGATATTAGTATATAGTCTTCTTCCTTTTATGATCTCATAGACTTATATACTCTTATTATATTATACTTTCATTTGTCCTATCAGACATGGTTCATAAATATAGTCTCCTATCATAGTCTACTATTTGATAAAGCTTAGGCCAGTTGATAAGGTTTTAAGTATATTAAGGTATCTCGAGTTCAAGTATCTAAGACGTCTATATACGAGATCATAGGTTATCTCCCCCATCATACTAGACTCGTCTTATATAGCAAGAGCATGAGTTACTTCGATTATTATCAGAGTATATTAGCTAAGATATAATAGAGCTTTAAATAGTTATTGACTATATCAAAGACCTATTACTATCTCATTTTCTAGTAGTATAGAAATATTATCCTGATTAAGGGCCATCGGACTGATTAACTTATAGTTGAATTCAGATATATACTATATATTCTTTAGTATAAGTATTATCTATAGGAGGCTGAGTATAATATCTCTATAACCAGCTACTAAACAGAAAACTCCATTAGTAACCTTTACTCGTTTGGACTCAGTCTAGCGTTTTAATTATATAAAGTCTTTAAGAGAGCCAGAGAAGTATCTGCTTGCCCCTGAATCGATAATCTAAGACATTATTGATAGTAATATATATATACTTTTAGTATCAATAATATAAATAGAACCATTATCTATTTCATCTACCTTAGCATATACTAGCTTAGCTACCTTATAATTGCTATTACTACTACTACTAGCCTCTGCCTATATAGTTCTCTTCTTTAATAGCTCAGCCTAAGCCTTCTTCTTAGTATGATAATCATACTTAAAGTATCCCTTTATATAATAGTACCAGCATTGATCGATTCCAGCCTTCTATATCTCTGTGATTGGCTTACCTAAGCGACCTTCCTATCCTCTTCTACTATGACTACTATGTCCCCGACCACGTCCTCTCTAAATACCTCCTCTACCTCCCCTATCTCTATTACTATATCTATGGCCATTCTTAGCAAAACTTACTGATTCTATAGGAGCTAGATTCGATTCCATAACCTATAATAGGCCAATCAATTGCTCAAGGTTATACTTGCCTTACTAACAGAATGTTTTGGCTTAAATCTACTAAGGGTCATATGATAGTGAGCCTAGGAGTCGAGAGAGTATGGCTATATCAGTAATTAGGTCTACTGACTATTTGAGCTAGAGTTGATACTGCTTAAGCTTCTCGATGAACTAATGAATTGTTTCTTAGCTAGAGTCAAATTTGAGTCAGTTAAAGGCCTCTTGGGTTATATCATAGAATAAGGCATTCTGGCTTTTATCAAATACCTTATAGGCTGTCTAGATACTAGCAGGGTCTTATTATTCTATCAGTCCGCTAATAGTATCATAGAATGTCTCTGGAATAGACGCATTAAACACTCATAGGGCAAGTGTCTTTTGGGTTTCATAGCTTGTTTTGATTATTGCTGACGCGTTTGCTACTAGTAATACCTCTTCCTAGGTATATATCAGAAGGCAGTTATTAGCTAAGAGAACCTTCTTTATACTAATAGACCAGATACCATAGTTGTTACTATTTAGGACAGCGATATAGCCTTCCTTTATATTGATATATTCTATCGATATCGACTAGAAGGGACGGGACGCCATCGTCGCTTCAATAGCTATATAGGTATAGGTATGAAGATAATTAGGTAATAAGTATATAGTAGCTATATATATAAGACTTCTAATCTATCAAGAATAGTAGTTGATTCTTAGGTTGATTAGATAGAAACTAAACTAAGCTATATATATGTATTTATATCCTTAGTATATTCAGCTAGCATAACTGATTACTAAGTACTTTTGATAAAAGTAATAAGTAATAGGCTTCTATTACCTCAGCTTATATAACTAGAATCCTAGGATAGTCTACTTTATATAATAGTAATAAATAGATCCTATATATTAATCCCTTCTCGATTAAGTAGAAGAGGACTAACTTAGGTAAAAGATCTCAGTAACCTTAGAGAAGTTTCTATTTATACTCAGCTATTATATCTATACTCTTATAAAAGAAAAGCCACTAAGCTAAGACAATAGGAGAAGTCATATCTCTATCTGATATAAGGGATAATCATTAATAACTTCTTATGAGAAGTATATAGCCAGCTATAGGTAGGTCGAGTATATACTTTTACTAGCTATTATAGTCAAGGGATTAAATTTAAGTGATTAAGTAGGCTATATATTATATTATATATCTCTATTAAATCTATCTTATACTTAGTCTAAGAGTAGTCTATCTAGCTTGGTTCTATGAGTTCTTAAAGAAGAAGATCTAGAGTATTAAAGCAATAAGATCCTGACTAGAACGGCTATAATATATCCTTAGCTCTAAGCAAATCAATCATGACTAGAATAAAAATAAAAGCATATTAGATACTTGAACTAAGGATCTCTAAGAGCTATAGGAGAGCAATGACCAACTCTAGCTAAGGTTATATATAGTAGATTCTTTTTAGAATCATAGCTATAAGTTATATAAGCATGTCCTTCCTTACTATAATAAAGCAGGAAGGCTAAGGAGTATCTTAATAAGACTAATAGAGTATTAGGCAATCTCGATCTATTCATCCTCTTATTTGATATTAAGGTATATAAGTACTATCTATAGTATAATCCTAAGATAATATATATATAATACTAGTATTAAACCTAAAAGCTTAGTTATTATATATAATCTTATGAGTATAGATTAGGCTAGCTAGACCAAACTAATATTTTTTGATCTAGACCAAACCAGATCATATTTTAATGGTTTAGTCTAGGATTTTTCAGACCAAACCATTTAATAGTCTATTATATTTTTTTGGGACTAGACTATAGCGGTTCGGTCTAGGGTTTTCTAGACCGAACCATTAAACGGTCTATAATATTTTTTTAAGACTAGATCATAGTAGTTTAGTCTAGACTAAATCATGGGACTATTCTAAAAAAATAGCTTAAATCTAATTTTAATCCTAAGAGTAATATAAAATAGTAATACTAATATAGTCTCAGACTAAACCAGATCATTCTTAATAAAGACTATATAGTTTAGTCTTAAAAACAGTCTATAAAAGAGCTATGGTCCTGTCCTAGGCTATTCTTAGACTAGATCATATGGTTTAGTCTCAATAATAGTCTATAAGAATGATCATTTTCAGACTATAGTCTCAAAACAATCTATAAAAGAGCTATAGTCCGGTTTAGTCTAGACCATTTAGCTAGCCTAATATAGATTGAGAAAACTCATATCATTGATTATAATGAACTATTTACTTATTAGGCTCTCTGAGTCTATACTATAGAGTTTGAATATAATATATAATAATCGAGCCTAGATAGGGGCATATTATATGAATATTCTTTATTAGTAGTAGTCTCCTTAATTAGGGTCTAGATAATAAGAGTAGAGCGACTAGACTATAAGAGTTTCAGCTAAGTATCTCAGATATATAATCTTCTTAGTTTATTATCAGCTTTAGATATTATATTAGTAGGTATGATTAAAATAGTATGCTTTTAAGCAAAGATTATATTACTAAGGAGTACCTCTACTTAGTCTATACCTAAAGCAGTAAGGACTATACTATATAATAAGAATATAGCATTATATAAACCAAATATCCGCTTAGGAGTAAGAGGATAGACTTAATCCCTTTTACTAAAGAGACTAGATATAAAAGAGAGCTAATTCCTATCTGCTTCTACTATCTTATCTATCTTTATACTATACTCCTTACTCTCCTATTATCCCAAACCTAGATACTTTATAGTAGTCATATCTCAGAATACTAAGACCCTAACTAAAGTAAGAGATAATATAGTATTAGCTATTATCAGATAAGTTGATTGCCTTATTATTCTTATATTATTTAGCTAATTATATTCTATTAAAGTTTTAAAGTCTTTATTAGATAGTCAAGTTAGTCAGAAGAGCCTATTAATCTAATAGCTTTGACTATATACTATATCTTTGTCTTTACTATTTATAGTTTTTAGCCCTAATGAATAGCAGAGCTTAGTATAAGTACTATACCTTAGTAAGGATACTCGATTTATTCAACTCTAATATTAGTTTAGTATAATATTCTATTCTATACTTCTATTAACTTATTTAGAATTTGATGATATAATATAGGAAATAGTAGTAAACTCTTTCTCCTTCCTTATCGAGCTCCTTAGATTTCTCTTATCTATAATAAGAGATTAGATTCATATATATAATCATTACTATAAATTATTTTAAGCTAATGCTTATATAGAGATATTAAATAAGCTTATAAAAGATAAACATTAAGCTTAAGTAAAAGTCAAGGAACTATAAATAGATAATAAATAGCTTTATAATAAGTTCTATACTATATCGATTATAAGGAATATATTATAACTCTTAAGTAATATAGAGGATAATATATATAAGCTTTGTTTAAGCAGAGAATATCTGACTTTAAAGTATATACTCTTACTTACTTTAATTCCCTAATTAGGATTTAACTTTATATAGACGATGTCATTTACCTAGGCTATATAAGACAGAGACATATTAGTAAGAATATTATTTAACTACTAAATCACTCCTACTAAACCCTATATAAATATGATTACTAAATTAGAATAGGCTTTAAAGAATAAAGAATAAGAGCTTATAGATATAAAGAAGGAAAGGGACCTATTAGCTGAAAAGACAGAGACCTCCTCTAAAGCTAGGATAGAATCTAATAGGAAAGGATAGACCATAAAATAAAGCTATGAGAATTGATAAGAAATCATTAAATAGAATAATATCAAAGGTATTATAAGAAATAAGAGATAATCTATATTTATAATCTAGTCTATTCTATTAAGTATAACCCCCTCTCCTAAAAACAATTAGACAAAGATATTATCGATATATTCTATACTATTAAACTCATAAATGAACTTTTCATTAGTATGAATAGCCTTTTAAAGGTACTTAAAGGATACCTTACTCTCCTATTAGATCGCTAATATATAAGCTATAGCTATAATATTCTTAATCTAAAGTTGACTTTAGTAATTATAGACTCAAGCGATTTTAGAAACTAAGCCTTACTTATTAGCCATTAACCTTAGTATAGGCTTAAGGCTAGGCTAGACGATTCATCAGTTAAGTCTTTATCTAATAATCTAATAATAAATAATAAAAGTATAGTAGTCCTAGTCCTTTATCTTTTCCATTAGTACTAGAGATAGTATTAGAGGACGAGTTATAGTATTTCGATTATACTCTTAGATATATTATTTCCTAGATTCTCTTGAGGTTATTATATATAAAACTCATACTTAAATTTCGCTATATATAATAATCTAATATATTTAAAGCAAATCAGAAATACTAAAACTAAGACCCTAAACCTAATAATCTAGTCTAGTTATCTAAGACTACTTCTTACTTACTTCTGATCCCTCTTATTCAGTAATAAATGATACTGACTTAAAGATTTATATAGGTATATCTCTAAGTAATTCATTAGCTATAGTTTATTAGTATTCTATTAGAGATATACTCTTTATTTACTGCCTTATAAAGTATCTTATCTAGAGACGAGTCTATAGTTGGTTCTATAGGCTGACTCTAGACAGTCTTAGGTTTAATAATATATCTAGATAACTGATTCAGACTACTTAGTAGTATACCTATTAGAGATATTACTAATATAGAGATAGTAGATGCTTTTATATTAGTTAGGCTTTACTTAGGAAATCAAAAAGTAAAGATAGAATATAATATACTCTTTTATATACTAGACTTTATTTATATAGGATCAATAAGTCTTTAACTTATAATACTTATATTCAAAGATATACTAATATAGTCTGCTATAGTATATACTATAAACCTACTAAATAAGCGTCGACTTAGATTTTAAGAGATTAAAAGAGTAGCTATAGATTATAATTATCATTAATAGATGGTCTAGGCTCTAGGATAGTATAATAAAGAGGTATAGATATTAGTTAAGAAGAGGGAGTAGTCAATATTAAGGGGAATTCTATATCCTTATATATTTATTGATTCTTATATAGTTCTTTATATTAGAAGTCTAATCTATTCTAAGAAGCTAATATTAGATAATAGATTCAGGAAGCTAATGCCTTTATCCCTAGATAAATCAGCGGCCTATAGTTATAGTATAATATATTAGTATCTTAAACAATTAAGCTAGCTTTATCGATTTATTAATAGTAGATATAGCTTAGCTACTTTTATAGCTATAGAGATAGAGGTTTTTATAATGACTTTGAATACTATATATAAAGGATAATTAAAACAAGGAATACTATTTATCTAGAGTCTATTATTTTTATATACTTAATTTCATTTATATACGAATTTATGATTATATAGTATTAAGTCTAAGGATAATATATTCATAAGGAGACTACCTTATATATAATAAGATTATAGATCAATACTGACTTAGTACTTTAGAGGCTACTTTATTTCCTAGAGAGCTATTATATTTCCTAGAGGACTACTATATTTCCTAGAGGATTATTATCCTTAGTTTATAGTATTAAGCCGTCCTAGATCAAGAACTTATATCCGATTCGCTAGTTACTATAAGTATATAAAGCCATCTTTACTTCCTTCTAGTATTATATATATATATATATGACTTCATTCTTCTATAATGCCTGGTTTTACTATATAGATTATATTTATTGCCTTCTTTCTAATTAGGAATTTTTATTCTATATTTTCGAGTTATAAACCGCCTAATATATAGATTCCTATTTCTATACTACTTCTATCTCTAATTAATAGAGTTAATAAGCTAAGCCATAGTTCAATTTATATTATATAGACGATTAAGAAGGTATATCCTTCCTATATTCTCTAAGAATTTATTACTTATACTCTCTAAAAGATTAATAAGGAAATCCTATTCTATCTTAATGATTTATAGAAGTTATATTATATATTAATCAATTAAATTAAGCCTAAGAATTCTAATTAGAGTAAAATACAATTAGTTAAGGAAATATTCATTAGTAGGAAAAGCTATAATAGTATATTTTATAGTATTATAATAAATATAAGACTTTTTCTATAGCTTATTATTAATAGATTCGAGTTTAAACTCGACCTTAATTTACTTAAGTCAGTATTAATAGAAGTCGGGATCTAAGATAAGTTAGTAGTTAAATAGAATACTAAAGATCGATTTCTTTAAGATAGTATTAAAGCTATCTCTTCTAGATATAATATAGGACTTAAAATATATTATTGCGAGATCATCCTATTATAACTATAGAGTCAGTTTAAATAGATAAGCCTAAGTTATGATATACTAATAAGTTTAATCCTTACTTATCTATATAATACTAATACTTATTAGGAATCTAATCTGAAAATCCTTGATAAATTCTCTAAATGACTCTTATTTATCAGCTTAAACTTACTTAATAATTATAATAGATCTCCTATAATAGAACTCCTTAGTAGAGATCAATACTAGATACTTTAAACTTTCTTTAGAATATAGTAAAATCCTTTGAAGTAGTACTTAAAAGCCTTAATATCTAAGCTTAAATATATAGATAGAATAAAAGTATTAATTAATATAGACCTATATTAGATCTTAATTATCTAAACCTCTATTAAAGCTATTAGAGGGAGGGAGAACTTTTTATAATTATACTTTAACTCAGTATATATAATAATCGAAAATGCTAATCTATTCAGAGATTTGCTTTATATTTCTAGGTCAAACGCCTTTAGAACATTTAATATATAGAAAATATATAATGCTCTCTTAAAGTCTAGGTTATTTGCTAATGATATAAATACCTAGGAAATCAATATATAGATTATAAAGATCTTAATATTCCTTTTATTTGCTTATTATTAATATATTATATGATATTTTAATCTAATCCCTTATAGATACTAAAGCTCTATAGTATCTTCCTAATGAGATCGAAAGTAGACTAGACATCGAAGAAAAGAGTCTAATTTATATATAGATATAAATACTTGTCTTTGAATACTAAGTTCTTATATTAATTAATAGTAGTATATATGTTTATAATCAATATCCTTCTTTATAAAGTATAAAGAATAATATACTCATGTTTATTATATAGAGTTTAATTCATCTAATAGTAAACTAAGTTATTACTGAATGAGTATCCTCTAATAGTAGTTAGAAGGCCTATAAGCGACTAATCGAAAATGTTTATAAAGCACTTATAAACAAATATAAGCAGCTCAGATTGCTCTTCATAGCTATATTATATTATCGACGATTAATTCCTTTTACTCCGAAGTATTATAATATCGATCTAACCTATAGTTTATATATATTAGACTTTAATACTCTATTAAATAATAAGTCTTTAGACTTCCTATAAGTAGTCCTTGAATATATACTCCTCTCTATCTTCTAGGTTCTCAATTCTAATGATTATAATATTATATTATCAGATATCCGCTGAATTTTAGTCACTATACTTAGTATAATTATACTCTAATCTATATTATATTCTAATAATAGATTATTAGATAACTATTAGGTATATAGGTTATAGCTAGGCTTATCTTATAAAGATTGCTTTTAATATATAAATCTCTTATATATATAATTAAAGAAGGCGATAGTAGATAATAAGGAAGAGATAGTATTGCTTATAGATAATATAAGGAATATAGATATCTAAATTTCTATAATAATATACCTGACTTAGATATACTTTAGGAATAATCATAAGGGAGTATTTATCTCTTGATATAAGGATACTATATAGAGAGTATTAAGGAAAGTACTCTTAAAAGGGCTTTAATTTACTGATTTCCTTATTATCTTAGATTTTAGAATATAATTCATCTAATATCTAAATCATTATAGAAAATCTATTACCTATAGTATATCTTTAAATGATAATAATACTATGAAATTCTAATCACTATTATCTACCTATTACTATATGAAATATTCCTAGTATATTCTATTATATCAAATAAGTGATATTATTAATCCTAGAAAATCCTAACTAGACTATTAATTACTTTCTCAACTTAATTCGCGTATTTATTAACTTTTCCTCTACTAGCTTATAAATCTTAGGCTAAAGAGAACATAGCTCAGATATCATCATATGACTCTATATCTCTATAACCTTAGTAATAGATTCTATTATTTATTAGAAATTCCTGATTATATTAATATCATATCTAGTATATAGTATAAGTATAATAGTACTAGAATATATAAGGATAGTAAAACTTACTTATACTACTTCATCTACTAATATATATATAGTCAGCTAAGTAAAATAAGATAGAGACTAATATAAACATTGAATTAAGAGAGCAGTACTAGTCTATATAGTTTAGTATTACTTATAGCGATCTATCATTTTTCAAATAAAGCTTTATTAACTAAAGGTAATACTTATAAGATACTATAGTATATATATAGTATTACTATCCTCTTAAGTAGCTATAAGCATATGATTAATAGCTTTATTAGCTTATTATAAATACTACTAAGCTTTTCAATATATAATATTTATACTATCAATTGATTACTCTTTTTAGATGAATATAAATCGATGGCCTATGATTATAATATAATTAGATAGTCCTATAAATAAGATATTATAGGTATATATAGAGTCTTAGTCTCAAATGATTGTTTATTAATCTATATATCCCCTGTTAGCAAGAATAATAAGATAAGACCCTTAAGATATCTTATCTCTACTTATTAATACCTTAAATTTCCTCTATATCAAATCAATATTAATAGTCCTTATACTTACTTATATAGATTCTAAGATAGATTCTAAGACAGATTCTGAGACAGATTCTATATTAAGTCAAACTATAATTAAAAAATCAATTATAATATTTAAAAAGTATATCAAAGACAAGTAATCCTATTAAAGATTCCCTAAAGGGCTTTAAAGGAAACTAGTAGAAACCTTTGCCTATAAAAGCATAATCATAGTATGAATCTTCTTAGACTAAGGAATTAAGGTATAGGTAGTATACTTCTATATGACTATATATATAACTATCTATTTCAAAGGCTATAGATCTCAATTTACTATCATTATTAGATTCGAATATCTATCTTTAGAGGACTAAAGGTCTATTATAATAGTAGTAGTAGGCTTTTAACTATATTATATTATTACTAATATTATTAATAGGCTATCATAAAGCTATAAAGGTTATTATAAGTCATCTAGCCTTTAATATTTTAATTTCTAATCAAGTTTACTAAAAGGTATAAATAATCCTTTAAAAAGCAGAGATAAAGCTTTATAAAATACTAAATTCCCTATTATTTCTCTAGACTTAGCTCAAAACGAGATATGCTTTAATTCCCAAGCATTCTTAGCTATTTCTTTAATGGCCTATCCGAGCTCAGTTCTTTTAAACAAGATATAAAGTAGTCCTAAGACTTCCTTAGCTATCTCTATTATATCTATAATATTACTTCTAAATGAGATAGAAAGCAAGCCAACTCCTAAACTTTCCTATATCAATCTAATTATAAACGCTATCTAGGAATAAGCGATCAGACATGCTTTACTAAAAGAGCTTATAAGAGTTACTAAAGAATATATATATTATATTATTAGAGAGGTAAAAGTTCAGAGCAATGGAATAATATCCTAGAAAGCTACTATAACTATATACTTTCCCAAATAGGGGGATCGGATCGGAAGTCTTCTATAATAACTCCTATAAGAGAAGCCTTATAATAGGCAGACAAATAGTTCTAAACAATAGTATATACTAACTCTAATATCTAATACCTCTTCCTCTAGAGAAGATTTCCCTTAGTAATAATAATAGCTATTGATTACTCTATCCGACTAGAATAGAGGAAACGATTCATTCTAGTTCCTTCCTTAGCCTTATTCATTATAGTATGATTCAAAGTCTCTAGCTTTTATATATATTATCGATAATAATGATCTGATATATAGCCCTTCTTTCTATATCAGAAATAGCCTCCTTCTATTCCTCCTAATATCTAGTAGATCTATATCAAGTAATATATTAATAGGTGGTTTAAATATAATAGAATATGTCTTACCTCGATAATATTGCGATAATGAATCCTATATACTTAAACATAAGAGGAATGATATATATATTATAGGAGAGGAGATTATAGAAGGGTTACTAAGTACTAACCTAAGTGCTTCTTCTATTTAAAACTATATATGGCTTCTACTGCCTCTAATATCCAAGGCTAAGAGCTTAGAGATAGTAGTTCTAGATAGTAATATAGTTAGAACTCATAAGTCTAACTATTTAGCTAGTCAATATCAATGTTTATATAGGAGCTTATTAGCTAGAGAGGATATTAGTAGAAGGATATACTAAACAAGTCTAGTATAGCTATAATAGTATATATAGAGAGTATATTATTATAACCTTATGCTCTATAATACTAGCCTCTATTACAAATCAGCTACTGAGCTTTTAGGAGACTAGTCATTAGGATAACTATAAATCCTACTCCTATACTAGAAAAATACCTTCTCATATATAGGATTTGTCTCTAACTGCTCTAGAATACTATATTTACTATCTTTACCTTAGGCTTTATTGATTCCAGAGATATTATTCTATAATGTCTAGATTTATTTTAAAAACTCTTATTAAAGTATGATTTTCAATAACCAAGGGACGCTCCTTACTCTGAATGGTTTTAAGCTAGAGAATGACCTATATAATGATTTTGACTTATATTACTTTATTACTATCATATTTAAAGAAAAGAGATTGCTTATTGACTTTGGCCATATACTTTCTAAGACATTTAGTCTTATTAAACATATCCTTTAAGCTAAATATCCTTAAATCCTAGCCTGCTTTCTCGAAGTATTCATTTACCTCTTATAAACTAAGCTTCCTAATATCACTTCTTCTCTCTATAAATACATTAAGGAAATGTCTATAATAGTTATTAGTAAGGGATATCTATAGGATTATATTTATCGGCTTCTAAGTAACCTTGACTCAAAATCTCTTAAATAAGCTATAGTATATATTTAGAGATATACTACTGATATTTTTGATAATGAACTAGGAGTATCCTGTCGACTCACTATGTCTATTTGTCTCGATTTTATAAAGCATATATATAGGATTATAAATCCTTCTAAAGAAGAATGACTTCTTTATAGTCTCCTTACTCAATTCAAAGGCATTCTAAATCTCATAACCCTATAGATAATACTTAATCTAGTATATAATTTAAATAGACAGGAATACTATAATAGATTAAAAACGATAGTACTAGAAGTCCTTTTACTACTTGATAAAGATGATATATATACTAAGAGAATTACTAAAAGGATAAAGTCTCTAAAAATCATTTCTCATAGTTAATTTAACTAAGGAAACCAGATAGTAGACTAGACTATATAAAGAGCGATATAAATGATTATAGATGAGTAGAAAAGATAATATTCTTAGGTCCTTGAGTTTATAAATATTCTAGAGGATTGGTTTTAAAGTTAGGGCCATGAGAAGGACGCTAATAAACTATAGAAAGAGATAGAAGCTTTAATAAGAATAGATGAATTTGATCTATAGTCTAATAATGAATATTAAGAGGGCATTAGAGGAAACCTAGATCATATTACCTAGCTAGAAGAATTGATATTAATTCCTTATGAGTAATTATATATTTATATTTATATTCTATTGTTTTATTCTAGTAATCTATACTAAATCTTGATCTATATTGCTTTAAATACAGTTAATTAGTATTATTACTCTGCTTAAGTACTACTTATCCTTGCCTTATCCTCTACTTAGGTTACTTAGTTATATTCCTACTCTCCCTCCTAGTAACTAATCATGATTTACTTACTATTTGGTTCTATCATACGAAAGTTATCAACTCTATATGACTATATTCAGGGGGACTAAGTTAGCTCCTAGGGAGCCTAAATAGGATCTCTCTAAAAATATATCCTTTAATCTCTTAAGGCAGATTCTTCTAATATAATATGGCCCTAGCTCTTTCTAAGGAGAATATACCCTTATACCTCGTTTCATAGGCCGCTAGTATAGTATCTATAGTAGTAATACCTATTATCCTTACTTATATTACAGACTATAGTATAGCCTAGAATTAGGCTGGCCGAACGGTCCAGACCGAACCGGACCGTGGCTCTTTTGTAGACCGTTTTGAGACCGCGGTCTGAAAATGACCATTCTTGTAGACTGTTATTGAGACCAGACTATATGGTCCGGTCTAAGAATAGCCTAGGACGGGACCATGGCTCTTTTATAGACCGTTTTTGAGACTGAACTATATAGTCTTTGCCAAGAATGGTCCGGTTCGGTCTGAGACTGTATTAGCATTACTATTTTATGTTACTCTTAGGATTAAAATTAGATTTAAGCTATTTTTTTAGAATGGTCCCATGGTTTAGTCTAGAC
>QYAO01000128.1:0-14640 GCA_003988895.1 Hyphodiscus sp. D1413
ATGGCCCGCCTGGCTAGCTAATAAGGTGTGTGTGGGCGATACGTGCACTAACTTAGCACTTAGGGCTTCGGGCCTGATATCTCAGGTCAGAATTCAACACGTAGAACCTTCTAGCAAGATCACGTGGCTCTAGGTTGTTCTGGACATTGCTTTCATGCAGGTACTTGCATTGATGTAAAGCATATAGACATGAACAAGAGAGTCAAAATCGAACCGCGCCCTTGAAATCGCACTCGAAATCGTCGCCTGCTGTAATAGCAATTTCCAGATGAGACATGGTTACTTGAGCTTTGTCTTGAATTGCCAAGGCGTGAGCCGTGGACACAAGATTCTTGATCTGAAGAGAGTGATCAGTATAGGGGTCCTCTGAGCTAGCTACTGCGATAACTTTACCTCACGGCCATTCAATCTTTTCTGTACCAGAGTTTCAAAGTCCGCAGCACTATAAAGCGGCTCGCCTAAAGATGTCTTCGCCTGGCCCAAGAAGTATCTCCAGACTCCACGTCTCTGCTCCAAGCTCAAGGCGCTGTACTTGATCTTGAAATGTATCCTACTGGCAATGGCATCATCAATATGTCCCACCCGGTTAGTTGTGAGGAACATGATGCCTTGGTAGTACTCGAGCGTGCGCAGGAAAACACAGACGAGTGCGTTTCGATGGATGTCTTGGACTGAGCGTTGCTCGAGGAGAACATCCGCCTCATCCAGAAGGAGGAGCGCCTTCCACCTAGAAGCGCGCTGGAAGATGTGAGGCAGTCGCGCTTCGACGGCCTCCGCCGTTGTGCTAAGCTCACCCGCGGAGACCTGCATGAGTGGTGTCTGGAGATGCTCCGAGAGTACCTCGGCCGTCAAGGTCTTACCCACTCCCGGCGGCCCGCTGATATCAACGTTAGCATGAGCAGGATGGAAAACGGAGATCAAGACACCATACTATAAGAGGACGTTGAAGCCTTGGCCTTTTCCGACAATGATATCGTCGAAGGGATTGGTCGACGACCGCTTGATATGGGCTTCGGCAAGAGCTTGCACGGCTCTCTTCTTTTTGGGGTGGAGGTGGAGGTTATCCAACGCCGCTTTGTCCCAGGCAATCTCTGTGATGTCGGCGATGGCAAACTCCGCTACACCAAGGCATTAGCTGGCAGTCACGTCGTCACGGAAAAGGTGGTGTGCTCACCCCATCGTTTTTGGACCAGGCTATACCCAGGCACAGTTGGACTACAGATGAGAAGGTCATCTCCTTTCACATTTGACGGATCCATCCCATTGCTCTTGATCAAGGAGGATGATTCTTCAGAGCTGTCGTCACCACCGATAATGATCCAAGCGTTACCCGATGAGCCCTTGTCAGATTCCTTGATGCTCGGTCTGGCGTAGTTCGGGTTCTCTTCTCGAAAATAAGCTGCATCGACCACGATTCGGCCTTTAACAAAGGTTTCGACGACCCTCTCTTTCTCTACATAGAATGCCGTGCCATAGTACTGGCAATGATGGACATCCATCATGGAGAGAAATTTCTCGCCGCATCTAGAAAGGTGAGCTTTCACACCCCTCTTGCTATAGTGGTATCTGAGGGGGAACACTTCGAGAGCAGTGATCCTTTTCGCCCCACGGAACTTCTTAATTGCATGCTCACTTGAGGTTTCGCCGAACACTTTCCCGTCGAAATCTAAATAGTGAGCCTTGACATGGAAGTATTTTATCCCACCTCTTGTGATCTTCTCTTCCCCAAATTCGTACTTTATGTATCTTGGCTGGCCAGTGCCAAAGCACTTTGTATATGCTAGAGTATTCGGCTTGAAGAGCGTCCACAGAAGATCATACGTGATCTGGCCCTCCTCGAGAAGTGGGCCAAGGCACTCGGTCGTTGAAGCGTAAGTTGTCCGGATAAAATTCAGCAGCAAATCCAGGTGCTCGAGACTATAACGATCGAGGACTGCGCTTGAGTTTTGGCGGCACTCCTCTAGATCGGACAGGTAATAGTAGAGTAAGCTTTGCTCTACCTATACTTGGTTAGTAGCGGTCTACCATTCGAGTGCTCGGAGCGCCTGTAGCCTTACCGAAGGCTTCTCTTCATGGAGGCAGATCCCCCGGACATCGTGCAGAACCTTCCATAGGATGTCACGCAAGCCCGAAGATTTGATATCTATGTATTAGATCTGATTCTTGGTCTCTTTGTCTAGACTGCTGTCAGAAGCGGAAGTTGGGATAGATATTAGCATACTCACCAACGCGTGTGCGAACGACAAAGATGTAGTGATCAAGTTCATTTACTTCATCAGGTGGTGTCAGTGATTCCACGACTTTATACTTGTACTCCTTTTTGTCCCAGCTATATGGTATTAGCGCTAGCAGGGTTGGATTGCAATCCGGCATATACATATACTTCGTTGACCTTCTTAAAATCCAGCATCGAAGCTCGCGCTTTTGGTTTCTGGGGTTCAAATTTGTTTACAGCGGCTGGCGGAGAAGGCGGCTCCTGCTTGGTGCTGAGAGACTTAAGGATGTCCACAACCTATTGGACATGCTCAGTAGTCACAACCTATGCAGATGGTTGGTTTTCCGTAAACGCAAGACCGGGAGTTGATAAACAAAAATGGGTTGAGGTCGCCTCTGAAGAATCCTCAGGAGGTGTATGGGAGCAGGTATACTTCGCGACATGAGTAGAGGCCATCTGTATGTCCATGATCGCTCTGGCCAACTCTTGAGCATCGCTTGAGGTGATAAAGCACTTGGATGGTGAGAGATTCGGGCTGTTTGGTGGCGTCGTTGTTTGTACTAAGGCCAAGGGATTTTGAACCATCTCAGTTGAGACTTTCGTCGCCAAGGATTCCTCATCCCACCTAAAGGGATTGTTAGCAATATTTGATTTACTTTTCGTTAGATATATACTAAATGTCTTCAGGCATAGCATCTTCGGACATCCTTGACGGCTTCGTCTTTGCTTGAACTGGCTTTGAGATGAGTTGATCTACATTGCGAATAGCTTCCTCTGGTGATTTCCTGTGTTCTAAAAGAAACGATTGAATTTCAGCGGGGCTGAATTTCAGCTCCGGCACCCTTTCAGCAAACTCTCTTGCCAACAGTTCAATTTTCTCGACCTCTTTCCTCTGCTTCCCAACAAATTCAGGGACATTTGCTAGAGCATTCTTTGGAAGAGAAGTCGCGCCTTTCATAGGCTGAAAAATGACACAGAAGAGGTCAACTGTCATGTTCTTGTCAGCAAGCCCGAGCTCGATCTTCTTGTCTACACGGCCAGGTTATATAAGTGCTTCATCAAGGCGTGTTATATGACCGGAATCTCGACACCTCCCAACCATCAAGTTCACGTGATCTCCCGCCGCCTTTGCTCAGGCTGGCTCAGGCCCGGCTCAGCTTCGGCTCATGTCTGCTCAGTTCTGCTCACCCATCTCACTAGACATCGTCAACTTTTAACGAGGGGCTTGAGAAGGCATCCTTTCCCAGCCAGGGATCCCAAATCTGTTCCCTCTACACTTTCACAGCCTGTGTCAGCCAAGACTCATTCCCAGACACTTTTCCCCGTCTGCCCATCTTCATGCAAAATGCCCATATGCAAGGACATTTTCTTGCGTCTTACTTTAGGGTGTTTGACGTCGTTCTCTGCGGTTGGAGCTTCATACTCTATAAATGGCAGTCTCCCTCTTACCTTCACATATTTTCTCTCCCATATTCTCTCTCATCTTTTCACACATCTTGTCACTCATCTTGTCACTCATCTTCTCACCCATCTTCTCACTTCCTTTTCATCCTCCAATCCCTCCCATTCTTCAAGCAAGACCTTCTTTTCTCGTTTCCACTCCAGATATCCACATCCGAGCCTGCACGCCATAAACACTAAGCGGGCAAAAGGATGTTGGAGAGGACTGAATCCAGACGAGCTGATAGAGGCAGCCTTGAGGGATGGGCTCTCCGAGGACAGGTCTGGGATCGATAGCAATCCCGTTCACAGAAAACTTAATGAAAAAACCAGTCAACCACAGTACGACGCGATGTGGGATTTTTGGAAAGCATAAGTTGCAACATTACAAAGTCAAGTCTAGAATAGCAAGCATTGATACATTTTAGGTATGAAAGGAAATATCCAGGATCGGATTTATGCCATATAGAAGACATAAAGCATATCGCTGAAGCTGTCGGGCGCTTAACCCCCGGTAGACTAGACAAAGAGACGGGAAAAGCAACTATTAAAACGGTACGGAATAAGATGCGAAAACTCGTATCGATATAGTAGCGCAAGACAAACCTCACTATTCCTCCAGAAGTACATGACTCAGTGGCTCCTGTAAGTATACCTGTGGGCTAGCCCATACTGAAGTATTAACCTTGATGTGTTTACTAACGAGGAGAAAGTATATCATAGACGTGCTCAGATACAAGATTCCTCTGTCGATAGAAGAAAAGCTACCCACGTTTTTGATAATAGAAAACTACGTCGATATGGAGGAGCTCTTGTAGTAGTATAACCACTACAACTACGTCCACGAAGGGTGCCGTGTGGATTTAAGTACTTTATTGAAGATGTATTACTATACTTCTATAAGGTTATAGGAAATATACAAGGCGAAGTATAAGGTGAGATACTAAGTCTCAAGTAGAAATGAAACCCCAATTTTCGTACTAACGACTATTACTAACAGGATCTCGTTTGTATGGTTGTATGGAAAGATAGAGAGCCAGAAATTAAAATAAGTTTCAAAAGAGAATTTACTAAAGGAATATAAGATACTCCAAAAAAGTAAGTCCAAAGTGGTTTATTCTAAGGCTTAGGTGGGTTTGCTAATAGTTTATCCACAGACCAAAACATCCATTATATAAGAGGTTGAAGCCCGCGCCTCCTCTTTCTGCCAACGGCCTCTTATTTCTACTCGCTATCATTATCTCGACTGGCGCGTTTAGAGACTATAACACTATTGAGGATGTCCTCGCTGCCAGACCGCTGCCGGGCAGAAAGTACTGGATTATAGATTAGACAGATAGGATATTAGATAATCTAGTCTTTCTAGAGATGTCTATAGATAGACTGACCAAGAAGACCAAAAACGAGACCATATGGGGCCACCAGTGTTCAGACTAGACAAAAAGGGCTGGTTTTATAGGAGGGATGAGGCTCTATGCTACTCGTCGCGAAGTACTGATTAAGGTAGATGGTAAGGGGTATTCACTTCGAACAAATTCATGGTATAGCAGGCTAATTGACAATAGACGGTGGCTATTTACTAGGGCAAGTTATGAAGTTTGCTATATATAGAAACTCAAAGACTCTCATTGGCCACTACTTAGATGATATGAGTAATGTGGACGGTATAGTAGTTTTCCTCGGCTTAGAGCAACGACGGGATCTTATAGAAGACTTCTGCTCTACATCTATAAAGAGAAACCCAGATCTCTAATACTCAATTCCAGCAAAGTACCTAGATGAGCTGAGATAGCACCGGGACTTTACCGTTCTTGGCGAGCAGATTGACAATCTTACTACTCAGATCACGGCTGCGATCACAGAGGAGGGACGCCAAGAGCTTAAGGCTCAATGGCGCTATGTCTATGATCAGCGTCAAAAGCTTATCAATGAAGAGTTGATAAACTACCATAGGATACAATGGCGAGTATATACCACCCGTGAGGTATACGACCAGGGCGAATGGCACCGCAGTTATTTTGACCGTGTTGTCCGCCATATGGTTCCTGAGCGCGATCGCCTCGCTCGTACTTTACCGCTCGCGGTTCCGCTGTGGAGTCCAGAAGGTATCTCTACTCTCCAGGACCTTATTACGCTCCACAAAAACGATTCCCGTGTTGTATACCAGGAAGCATTATGCCCTATAGGGGGTCGCTGTCCAGTATCGACCTGCAGCCAGGAGCTTAAAGAGTAAGGATAGTCCCCCCTCATTAGTATCACTTCTACTAACAGAACGCCTCAGCATCGTCGTAAAAGAGAGGTGGAAACATATATACCGGTGCTCTAAAGACTACTATGAGAAGCAATCTGGCTTCGCCGAATTTTGCTTCTAGTATAGCAGGTAGATAAGCAGCGAGATAGATTGGGAAGCCCACTATCAAGAGCATATTGATAATCTCGATGTACCTTTTCAGTGTGAACCAGTCACTTTCTGCCACGCCATTGCCTATGCCAGATATTATAGTAGATGTCTGAGGGAAAAATGGCTATCAGTAACCATACGAATGAGACAGTTCCACGATCGGACAAGCTGGCAAAGACATATCTCTGACTATATCCCAGAGTATGTCGAGAGTCTAGATAGTAAGGACTCTATTCCATGCCCGCATTTGCTATATACTATAGTACTTCATTTGGAATTAGACTTATAGAACCACCTTAGAGACATACACAGCACTCACAAGCCAGATACACGAAAGAAGCACCAACGTCAGCAAGAAGAGGGCGATGATAAACGACTCGAAACGTCGGGTGCCGCTAAGAAGAAGCGGCCTCGACTCCAAGGAAAGCTAGAAGATGAGGATCACAAAGTACTAGGTGGTCAAAAATCTGCCCCCAAAGGTCGCTCCAAAGATCCTCTTGGCCACTCGTTTGTGAATATCTCGGCAGTAGATTTTGATCCATGCCCAGCGGATAGTATCGAGATAGCAGCAGTGTCTAGTAGTTCCTCATCACATCACAGTACCCCAGTTGGCAGTGTCTGGGACAATCACGATGACTATTCCAGTACAGATACTTCGCTCTCGTCTCTATCAAACGACATTCTCGAAGCAGTTCCTTAGGCTGGAGGGGATTGCCGTTCTCCCTGGATAACTCCATTGGAAGCTGCCACCATCGACCTCCTTAGTGATTCTGAACCTTGGAACTTTGACGCGATCGCAGATGCTATCTCTTCTCCTATTAAGTCTCAGGAGGACTGGGTTCTGTCCGGCCCCGACACTCCTCTATCATATCTGTCCAGTATTCCGATAGAGTTGGTTGATCCGGAGCTTTGAGATGCTCTTCCTTCTTCCTCATCAAGTCTACCAGCAGCCGCCGACTCGGTCGAGGATGCTCACGGAAGCATACCGACAACTATACCAGGGCACATAGAAAGCACGGTGATACAGCCGCTTTGTGACAACCAAGGAGTGGGAGGCCTGCCAATTGCAATTGATGCCGAGAGAGGGATATGGGAGGCTGAAGCGCTGCTTGGCAAGTGGAAACAAGGCAAAACGACTTGGTACCTTGTGAAGTGGAAAGGCTTTCCACACGAGGGCAATACGTGGGAGAAACGGAAGGATATAAGCCCGGAACTCGTCAAAGAGTTTGAGGCGACCTATCAAGGGAACCATTCGGGCGTGCGACTACTCAAGAAGCGAGTGCTGCGCAGAAAGGTCGAATACCTTGTTAAGTGGAAGGGTCGTCCAGAGAGCGAGAATTCTTGGGAGAAAGAAGCTACCATAAGCCGTGAACAAATTATGGAGTATGAGGCGAGCTGAAGAAGGAAACCATCACATTGTATTACGCCAGCAAGTAGTTATTAGTGGGTGTCAGAAGAGATGTGTTCTAGGATATTGAGTTCCCTTTTACGATAGATCTCCCACTTTTCGGTTTTAATATGACCGGAAGCGCTTAGGACAGGATACAGAGACAGGGGGAAGAGAATGGTGATGGGCAGGGAGCCGCATCAGGCCCCACAATCGCTTAACAGCGACAGAGCCGCACTGGCGATTCCCTCGAGCCAAAGGTTTGGCCTCACTGATGACGCTTGATGAGTAGTGCTGTGACATCTCGCGGGTTCATTGAGCATCTCTGGTATCATTGTATCGTACAGTTTCCCCCAGACCCTTTGTGCCTAGAAAGAGAAAGAACCTCACCCCCCCAAAAAAGCCTCCCAATGCTGTAGGCCTGGCCACGGTTATGCAATTGCCTGTTCCTCCTTTCCCAGACGGTCTATCGCTCTGCTGAATGCATTTATCATCCCATCGTACATTATATCATGGTCGTGGAATGTGCCTGTGAAGATTGCCCCATCCCTGATCGGAAAGAGAGTGGATCGGAGCTCACGAACCAACTGTTTTTGGTTCTCGAATTGAGGCGCAAATTCCGCGATGACCTTCTCAAACCCGTTTTTATCCATGTCCCCCAGCTTGTTTCGCGCAATTTCGGCGTACATACCAGCGTACCAACCTCGAAGTCTGCTTATCGCTGCTAGTCTCGTCCATTTCTTGCCCTTCAGCTTGTCATCCATATCATCGTGACCATATCGAATGCACATCCATATGAAGACATAAAAGAATGACTCAAGGTCGTGCCGATATGTGTGGCCTTCGCCTTCAAGAACCTCGATCGCCATAAACTGCATAGTGCCAGTTCGGTAACGAGCCCTACTCGGCATGCTGTCTAACTCCTTTGCCAGGTCCAGGTCAATCAACATCCCTTTCGGGTCTCCTTCAGCAGCGGCTTTTGTAATAATGATATTGTTTTCGGAAATGTCCCGATGAAGAATCTTGCCGTCTTCGAGAAGCGACTTGTGACCTCGGATAGCATCGCACAGCGCCTCTAAAAGCTCTTTGACCGATTGATATTCGCGGAGAGGTTGTCCAGCTGGTGAAGTTACTAAGCAGTAGTTCACTCGGTTGCCGTATGTCTCACTTTCGCAGCCTATCAGACTGTCGGTTCCGGCTTGAGTACTGTCGACATTATTCAGCTCCCACTCAATCCGGCAGGCTGCCAGACTGTCGACCACTGGTTCTTGAATACTGTGAGCACTGATTTCGTCTAGCTCGCCTTCTTTGATGTGTGCATTTGTCGCGCCAGTATGGCTACCGCCGGATTTGGATCTCTTTAGTCTACTACCCCCATCAAGTCTTTCATCTCTTTTCCTTTTCTGTCCAGAGGAAGAGGTCGTGGCGCTACTTGCACCGATTCCTAGGCCAATCAAGTGAGCCATACTGCTCCCTGACCTTCCCTTGAGGCTTGTTTTCGAGTACGCCCGGCTAGATTCTGGACTCCTATCGACCCAAAAAGCTTTCTTTGACAGCCTCTGTGGCGACCCAAATTTCATGGCTCGTCGCAAATGTGAGATGGTGTCCGGGTCGCCGTCGATAGTAATCTGCTCATGATTGAACCATATAGCAATGCCCGTGACTCCTTTCTCCTTTGCCAACTTCAATAGTTCTCCCTCCCGCTGCCTTTTGTCAGACGGCCAAGCGAACTTTACAACGTACTCCCAGTCCGTTGAGCCGGGTCTCCTTCCTCGATAACACGTTGTTCCCCGGCACACTATCGCTTTTGTGGAGGCGATTGGCTTGTCCTCCAAAGAGATCCTCACTTCTCGTGTGATGATGTACTTGCCGTTGCTATCATGCTTGATGAACGTATTCAAACCCAATTCTGCATCGGACATCATCGCATAGCCGACAAGGACCTTGACAAATCGCTCCGGCTCTTTGTGAATATCGAACTTCTCGGAGTTATATGGTCCAGATCTGTCAAATACCCAGAGCCGCATCATGCTTCCGCATATCGTAAACCCAGGTACGAATCGCCGCTCTGGTTGACTTCCAAACACTTCGCGTGCATACCCTGCCAACTGTACTAGTGTTTTCGCAGATCGGTCCTTATTAGGATTCCGTTTGTGTTCTCCAATGACAAGTACATTGGACCAGTCGTGCTCGCCGTCGGGTAAGACAGCGTCGGCGGGGGTGAGGAAAATGTCAAGCTTGCGATCAGCCTCCGAGCCCCTCAACACTTTGTTCGCTGATGTATAGTATCTGCGGCGTAGTCCGCTGAGAACAGAGTCCTGGAACTTCATGAACCACTTAAAAAAAGGACTTTGAATTGAAGGCTCTGGCCACCCGCTCCAGCGACCTTCTGTATATTGGGCTCTCGACTCTTCGTAGATATCCCTCGCGTTGTTTGTCCAAGTCTTTCCTTCGAAGTATCGCTCGTAGAAACCTCCAACATCGTAGTAGACGCGGCCTGTGAGTTCCTCAAGTATCCGCTGGTCAACCTCACCGTGTGTCTGCTCAATCCCTCTCTGAGAAGCCGAGC
Organism: Hyphodiscus sp. D1413; assembly: GCA_003988895.1. NCBI lineage: Eukaryota > Fungi > Ascomycota > Leotiomycetes > Helotiales > Hyphodiscaceae > Hyphodiscus > Hyphodiscus sp. D1413. Next base: position 10,013 of record QYAO01000128.1, read on the forward strand.
TGGATCGAAATGGCGTGTCGAAAACGGCTTTCTCGAAGGCCGTCGGTGGCGTTAATTGTTTCGGGCTGGCGAGTGATTCGGTGACGGCGTTATAGACTTGATCCCAGATGAGTGCATCGTCCCGATTGTCGGTGAGGGCCGCAGTCAAGAGAGGTTTAGTACGGTCGAAGTGGAAGTTGTCGGAGCTGACGGCGGAATTGAGTTTCAGGAGATCGCTGCGAAGGGTGCCATGACTTGTCTTTGACCGTAGGAGACGAATCGCAGGGAGATTTAGTAGAGCGGAGAGGAGACTGATAGTGAGAGTCTGGATATCTGTATGTGAATTAGACAGGAAGGGGGTACTCAAACAAACGCCAGACTGTCGTACCTTCTTGCGCAAGCTGACCGAGCGCGTCCGGAGTGCAGGAAATGGTTCTGTCTTCACAAATTGAATTGAAAGAGGTGCGAAAGGCCTCAAGACCTTTGCCAATAGGATTATTCTCAAGGATCTCTGACTGGGCCTGATCCGTCATGGTGACAAGCTCCTCTGCGATTGTGATGTTCTTTGAGATGCGAGGGATGGTTGGGAAAAGTCATGTTTCGTGACATGCGGCCGCCGCCTAACCTTAAACAGACTCCACTGACATAATACTGCCGACACCTTGACTCCTCGCCTTTGAATATGGCGCTGTGCTTCATCCTCGCTGCATCAGCTCTCATACTACATGTCATCGCCACCCCTCAACCTCAAGCTCCTCTGTTCTCGTATGCAAAGGCTGCAGCAGCCGTGGTCCAAGTGCAAGAGCAAATGCTCCTCATCTTCAATGCTGTCCACTCCTCGATGGGAATCCAGCTTGAACAACGGCATGTCGCTCTTTCCCGCAAGAATACCCAACAACACTCACCTCTACCATGGAACACATACACCCAATGAGTAAAGGGCGTGGAATGGCTTGCATCGAGATCGAACGTGCAGAGATGTTCGCTCGAGCTTTCCCAGGCAGACGGCCGGGGAGGAGGCCTGGAAAACCTGGGGATCATGACGTCCCGGCGAAGACCTGGACAGAGACTGTGGATGGGATACAAAGCATGGGATGACAACGACGATGAACCAGACTTTTCGAGACACTACCTTCACAATCTACCGGGAGACCCGACCTCTTACGAACCTGGTTTATATAGATGGGATGTCAGCAGGGAAGACCACGATGGGAACTCTCGATACACAAGATTGTATTCTACGTAATATGACGGACGGCGATGATGGCTAAGGACCTCTGTGATCTTGGAGCGAAGTGGGAAATTGAGGAGTTTGTGAGAATAGAGATGGGGTTTGAAATCATTTTCTGCAAGTTCAGTGATAGGTTGGTTCTCGAAAGTGCCCATGAGAGACCAAGTGGCAAGAACCAAAGCCTCGAGAGGATGCCCCAGCTCGATGTGCTGAGGGGAGAGTCGATGAGGTATCTAGGCTAGGCATTACGGCGCAGAGACTGAGACTCGATTACTCAGGCATAGTATCGGCATACTGGTATGATCTCAACATGACGAATCCGGACCCTGAGAGAGTGGACCTAGCGAGATTGCCAGCTTCTGATGTGAAAGGACTTAGAAACATGAAAGCTGATTCCATGGCTCTTTTTGGAGAGAGCAGTTCAAGAAGTAATGTCGTAATGATTGGCAAGGCGTCACAGATATCATTATCACTCGCTACTCTGATCGTCTACAACTCATGGCTGGGAATGACACTTCAAGAGATACCATTCTGTCGGACATTACAGTTTTACTCAGTCTTTACATCGACTATGGAAGCCTTCCAATAACCTACTCAAATTTTAATGCCCTAGACAATAGGGATCATGAGGATATTGTTTTGATGTCTCCCTTTGCCATGGCGTGTACATTTTTCATTGTGAATAGATTGTGAATGTCCAGTCGGGCATGCCGAGTATTTCCTCAAGTGATGCTGCTTTAGTTCTGCAGGATGTTGTGAATATCAATCTTATCATTTATTCGCGGACTCATGTCGAAAGTTTATTATAATTCCATCCATTATACCGTTACTCAGCATCGCTGTGTTGTCAATGCCCGAAAACTCGCAATTTATTAAAGAAGGATGGAGAACATCACCATGTACATATAAAACAGGACAAAGAAGGCCATGTACATATAAAACAGGACAAAGAAGGAACGACCGACACGTGCCTTCAAGTGATCTTATATGTGATATAACTTCAATCTGAGCTCTTTCCTGCCATATAGGCCTTAATGAGATCCTCGTGCATATCAGCCTCATTAACCCAGCTATTATCATCTTCTGGATATCCTTTCCACTTGACCCAGTATTGGGTAATCATCTTCTTGTGTCTCCCTCGACCAACCGGGATAACTTGATCATCTATAACTCGCTCAACTTCGAACTGGTTATCCTCGGGGTCTATAGCGGATGGCCTAGTTCCCTGAACAGCTTGGTCGCTAAGCTACTGATATTCTGGGTCTTGATGAGAAGTAGGTATGCCTTCTATAGAGCCGTTACCAGGACTACTGTGGGCTCCACTGATATGTGAGTCGGGTAGCTCTTCGCGATCAAGAATATTCCGTAGATCTAGTTTATGATAAGTAAACGGTACAAAGATTGAATAAGCAGTCTCGAGTTACCTGGATCTAACGAGTCGCCGACAAACATAAAATCTTCATTAAAGTATTTACGCCCTCCTTTCTCAGTACCTATATCTTCATAGGTCAGAACATCAGTTGACTCCGCTGATGGCTTCTCGCCGGGTAGAGTGTCTCCGATAGTCGAAAGGTCCAGCCAGTCACTATCGTCCGCTGGGGTAATAAAAGCTCCTATATTTTAGTCAGACTCAAGTCTCCAAAATATCGGTATTATTAACATATACTCGGAGCTATGGCAACATATATAAGAGACTCACCAGCCTCTAAGGCTTGAGATTCTTCGTCGAGGTCTATAAGGTCCTCTACTTCAATCGTATCATATTCCGACCCTATGCTATATACCTCAGAAGACTCTATCACGGAGTTCGATTCACGGGAGGTAATAGTAAAGCTTGGACGTGGTGATGAGCGAGTTGTGTTTTCTCTGACAGTTGCGGCGGTATCTGGCATAGAAAGAAGGAGTGGGTCAATATTGCCATTAGCGTCATTAGGAATTTGTAATACTGGCATATGAGTTATACTCCCGCATTCGTCAGTTATTGGCGTTGAAGCCCTCGAATTGAGTGAAGGGGGCGTTGATGGAGCTGTCAAAGGAGCTGTCGAAGGAGCTGTCGAAGGAGCAGTTGATGGCGTACTTGAAGGAGCAGAACGAATAGCTACTGGATTCGAGGCATTATGGCTCTTTTGACACCACTATTCCGCCGTCTAGTATATAAATTCGTATGTTGGTTTGGAGCATTCTCCAACATTTGCGTCTGGTTCCTGCTTAATAATGCTTCTGACCCTCTTAGATTTAGGGCATCTGGCATCCGCTTTATCTAGGGGCCGAGATTTCTTTGCTCTCTTGACGAATTCAGTACCATGATGATTCTAAAGGTGAAATTTCACCTATTGCGCTGATACGAAAGCGTCGGGATAGTATAATCTTGGAATTGGGCATTTAGGTGATGTGCCCTTATGTAGACCTCCAATATATTTTTCGAAGATTCTAAAGTAGTCGGAAATATGATCTCTCTATTTGGCCTTATCATGGAACTGATACATTCGTTTAATAGCTAAAAGCGTTGTATCGTCGAGATAGAAGGGATACATGCCAGGCAAAGCTAAGGCGCCGCCATAGAAGAGCGGATCATACTGAGCCGGTAGAGGTTTATGGCCATCTAAGTGAACTTGGCAATGGTTCTCCCACTTGTCTTTTCCCATAATCCATTTGCTATAGAAGAAGCATATTTCTGTAAATCCATAGGTGGCTCTAAGACTTTTTCTATAATAGCTATAGATATGCCTCTATCTCTGGGCAGCCGGTTTACTATTCAAAAATGTAGTATTAGTACTCTATATTATATAGACTCTGAAAAAGGTATTAAGGAGTATACGAACCTATCAATCTTCCTCTTAGACTCTATCGGCAAACAAAGGCACTTCTCCGGTTCCAAGCCTGGACGGACCGCTACTTTAGTTTCTTGCTGATAGAGCGCGATCATATCACAGAGGACTGCTCGGCCTTCTTTACTACGAATAGAAGCGACAGTAAACAAACTAGATGCCAAGCGGTCGCGTTCTGGCATCAATCCACGGACGCGGGAAAATATAGTCTGGTAATACCTGATCAAGTGGTTTTCGCCTTTGGTAGAAGGAATTCTTTCTTTTCTCTGTACGTAAATCCTTTCGTCGATCCGTGACAGCCGAGTCGTCCCTAGTATCTAGGGACAGAGCTTCTAGCTCCTGTTCGATGGCTGTAAATTCTGGGCTACTTTCAAGTTTATGCTATTTTTCTGCCGAAAGAGACTGCCAAAGTTTAGGATTGTGACATAAGGTCATGGACCGAAATCTGTCGTTAATAATACTATATAGCTTATCGCCGAAGTAGCTTCCTTTGTGATGGGCTGCTTCCGATAACTCAGGGTGAGGCAGGTCATAGGTTGAACGATTAAGAATAAACTAAGGAACTAAGAGTATAATACAAGAGTCTTGAA
>QYAO01000129.1:0-14621 GCA_003988895.1 Hyphodiscus sp. D1413
CAGTCACGCTAGCTGAACACGCTAAGGATATAAACACACACACACAGCTTAGTTTAGTTTCTATCTAACTAACCTAAGAATCAACTACTATTCTTGACATGCACAATGTACTGAATATCTGGGTCCTCTTCGATCGAGACTCTATAAGAGATGCTAAGCGCCCCGTCTGTGAATCTTGAGAATGCCTTTAAGTGGTGACCTGTTGCCACCAAAACTCCCTTGGAGAGCTCCGCCTCTGAGAGCGATATAAGCACTGGGGGTTGAATTTTGTGTGACATCCTGTTAATATCTGCACGATACCGGTCAATAGACTGGCCCGTACTATCTTCTGCCTCTAGAGCAGCAATCCAGGAAAAGCTGTTATCGATCGCTCTCAGGAGAGAGTAGGATACTCCTTTGCCTTTGGATAAACCAATGGCTCCAGAGAATGTGTATGTGCTTCGTCTTGAGTTCTATTGCAGTACCTTCCTCAGACACTGGATCTGGGTCCCCAAAACCGAACATATCACAGATGTCAAATCCTTCGTCAGAGCCGATCCTAGCCACAAAGAGAGCGTCCTCGCCGTCCGTTTCTGGAAGATACAAAGACATGCAATTCGTGACAGCTAGACCTCCACTCTCGTTTTCCTTTCTCCATAAATTCGTCTTCTGTATACCGGTTCGAAATGGCTCAGGGAGGTTTTCAATCCTGTGGCGACTCATGAATGAGAAAGAACAGTACTGACCCTCTCCTGGCAAGACCAGATTCCCTGTCAATGTTAACTACAGAAGCGACGTCTCGTAAAGGGGAGTACACTGACATGGAATCTGTCGTGATCCCAACTGGGGACGCTTCGATGATCGTTCCTCTATGACTTGACCATGGATTCTCTTATTGGGTTGCTGGTTCAAAACGCGGCCATGCTGGCTTTTTGTTCCAGGGCGATCTAGACAGAATGAGGATCAGTCTATCTGCCACTGAGGAATGAAGCTTTCAGACCTGCGTAATTCCAAATATCCTGTGAATGTGCACCCACAGTTTGCGCCAAACCTTTGCTATCTGGAACAGCATCATGATGTTGAATAGAGCCCGCTGAGCGACCCTCAGACGACCTGGCGCGCTTGGTTGGAGATGAAGCCTGTTGCTCCCAAATATCAGTCCTTTAGTCCTTCGGCCTAGAAGAGTCATGCAAACCTCTGATGCTTTCGGTCTCAGATAGATTGCGCTTAGAGGAGCAGCAATCAGGGAACCTATTGAATTTGCCTCGCAAACTTGATTCGCATTTTCAATTAGTCCCTTCGGGTGCGGAACAGTCTTCCACCACTGGCCGAGTGCCGGAAGTAGGCCTTTAATCTCAACAGTCGCCAGAGTTGAAATACTAGTAGCCAGCATGCATAAGAGGAACATTTCACAACCTAAGCCTGTGAAGACATCCACTAAGAGGGTGCATGCTCTTGATCTCACACTGCGGCGTTGTTTTGATCGTTTGGCAAAGGATATCACATCTTCCCTCAACAATTCGCAATATAGTTGAAAGGCATCATTCTGATGTCCAGGCAGAGGATAGGTGTCATCGTCGAACATCGACCTTATGCTCTCGAGCTGTTGGATAAACCATATATGCGACGCCATACTGAGATCATTACGTTATGAAAGAGTGAAGGAATGAAGAGATTACACGAGACAGGACGAGACGGGACGAGACGGTACATATGTATATAATTAGTGGCTATCGCTTATATATGTCAGTTTGTTTAAGTAACTTATATTTGGCAGGATATTCACAACACCGTCATGGGTCTCCTGAGCCTTATAGGAAGCCGACGGGGGTTAGGGCCCTGGTATCAGAGAGAACTAGCAGACATGACCACTTCGCCGCTAAGTAGTACGCTCTCATAGGTAGCGATTTCTGGAGTACATCCAGTAAGCAGATATTTACGCCCAAACCTCAAATAATCTGGCCGGATAAATCGCTTTATTGATTCCATTCCTAATCTCGAAAATCAAAAGCGAGCATCAGTCCGTTAATCCAATATTTGTGGACTGAAGAGGATCTGATACGCAGTTTCTAGTGACTGCATGCCTGTCCGTGGCCCTTGTTGGATTGGGCGAGGCTCAGCCAAAACCCATTGTATCGACGACTCCCCCTCCCCCATCTTAGATCCAGAGCTAAACCTTGACGTGGAAGAGCATGGACGAGAGCAAATTAACGGCGATGCGTCAAGTATTGTTGATGGCCAAAAAAGCCATCCTGGTTTGCGTGATAACCTTACAAATGAGGGCAGAAACGCAAAACTTCGGCATACCTCCCAGCCAGAAAAGCCACAGCGCGGACATCCTTGGCGCTACAGTACTGGCCCAAAGATAAGAGATCGCCTTACAACTGTTGAATTTGTAATGTAAGTTCACAGCGTAGGTGACGTTGGACAATAAGCGGAGATGGGAAGCTGATAGAATGGCAAATCAAGCTCATTTTTGAATACGACCAAGATCTATGTACCAAACCTCCCAGCAGGTTTCTCCTCTGTACCCGAAACATGATACGGATCTCTTTAGCAACGCTATGAGGGCTAGTTGATGATGGAAGATGGTGGACCGAGTAGTGGTGGTGCTGACTCTGTAGGAATGCATTAGCTCAAAGGTACCTTGGAGACGCTCTAAGCTTACCTTGCCTGTAGTTTACAATCATCTGCTCCTGAGTACCCTCCCTTTCGCTATTCTAAGTCAAAGGTGTGAATGTGAGCCTGGATAAGAGACTCTTACTAGCTGATAACATCACCATGCCAGAGCAGAATTCTTTCGATAGATGCTAGGAGCTGGATATGCTTCTCATCCTTCGCTTCTTGGGGCAGCCGTGACAGCAAAGCATTAAAAATCGGTTCGCGATCGACCCGGGTCCTGAAAGCGTATATTTCAAATATGCGAGGGTAGTAGCCTGCGTTAGCCCAATCTAGAAGAGCGAGCCGCCCATCGTCTAGCTTTATGATATTTCTTGGGGCCAGATCTGTATGGCACATAACTAGATTTGCAGCTCCGAGTTCAAATTTCTCTGTGTTTCGTCCAGGAGTGTAATCCAGTAGTGTGTTTAGAAATCCTTCCAACTCGGGGAGCGAGTTGAACATAGAATTAATGCCGCCGTCCGACCATAAGTAGCCACGGGGTGGGCCACCACCTATTGGGCCAGGACCCTGTCCGTTAGGAGGCGGTATACTTGCGAGGTGATCAAGCGCCTGGATGAGCCTATCCACAACTTCCTCCTGCTCCGAAGCAGTTGCAGATCCAAGGTACGACGACAGATTTGTACCATGAATGAACTCCATGACAAGGTAGCCGATGAACAGATGTCGCCCTAAAGACTTGTCCTGAAAATATCGGATCGGTTTCGGAACACGAAAGGTGCTAGCGCTTGTGTGCTCCCACGCAAATCGTTGATTCGCAAATTCTGCTGCTGTGACATCGATTCCAAATTTGATAAGAACTGATCCCGACAGCCCGACGATTCTTGTTTCTCCACTTCGATTCGCCTTGCAAAAGGCCACTAGCTCCTCATCTGTCGCTAAGATTGGGTCAGGCGCCATAGTTGACATACTTGTACTGATGTAAGTTGGGCGACGACATTTAATATATAATCGAGAGCATGCTACTAGCTCGCAGCTTAGCGTGGTTTCAGAACGGTTATAGTTCACTGCCAAGCAGTGGAGAAGCCATGATGAAGCTTGGACGTACCTGACAGGGTTTTTGGGCTGTGGTCGCTCTGTATTGCATTAGGGCTTGGACGACCATCTATAAGTCAGTATTCTGAAGCTTCTCGTTTACAACGAAAGGGTTTGGGAATGGAGTTTAAATTCAGAGTTCTATCTGCGGTTGCGGAGGTACTGCTACTTATGAACCTGGGAAACTGTATAATACACCGATACCTGGGATGAAAATGAAAGCATGACTTATTATACAGTTTTTCAGTTGATTCGATCACTTTGCGCCTCATGTCTCACTGGGAATTTGTTAAACAGTACCTCAACGTCTTGGAGGCAGACGTTCGATTCTTCTCGAGCATTTGAATCTGCAGAAAGCCGTATCACTCGCAGCAATGCGCTGCAGCGAAATAATTCTTCTGAGAAACTCTAGCATTGTCATCTCTCCAGTGCTGTCAACCTCTGAAAATCTTGTGCCTACCCTGCAGCTTCTTGATATGATTCTCCAAGAATTCGCTCTGGCGCTTGGCAGACAACGGCCCAGAGGCAATGGCTTCAACTTCCATATCCGACATGGCATTTACGATGACAGGTGAGAACATCTTCTCGAGCCCCGCACGATATGTCGCTCGGTTCATCCTGACAAATTTCAACGGACAAGTGCGCGCCAAGAGCCGCCTGTCCACCTGCGCGAGGAAGCCTACTCGCCTCTGGCCTGTACGATGTTCAAACGTGTGCGTACTGCAGGCTGAGTCCTGCCTGGGAACTGGCGGAAGATCCACTTCCACGACTTGCCCTCCTTCTTGTACGCCAGCAAGCGCTGCTCGTCTATAGGATCCCATGGGACATTCATCCTCGTGCCCGAACGGCCCAGCTCGTCCTCGCTCGAACATCCGTCACTGTCACCGTCGCTGCCGAGTTCGGGATCGCTATCGCTCAATCCACTCTCATCGTCATCGCTACTCGACGGCTCACTCCCCCGCGATGTAAAGGCCCCAGCATCAACGGCTTTGCCATCCTGGGGTCGGGTACACGTCGCATCGACATGGTCACGGCCTGCCTCCGCGGTTATCGATGACGATGTATGCCGGCTGAAGCCACTCAAGAGGTACGAATGTTGCTCAATCGGCTTGATGGTGAAGTCGTCAATCTTCCCCACGTGGCCGGTATTCGCGATGAGTCGAGCCAGCTGGGCGAGAGAGACTCCTCGCCCGTCACAACCGTCCTGGTTCGTCGCCGTGAAGGAGTAGCAGTGTGCGGAGTGCAGACGGAACGTGATCTCGGTCAGCGTCAGTGGCGTAGCTCTGGATGATGGACTAAGGTTAGAGTCGCCAAGCGACATCTTTGTATCTATGCTTTGTGGCATAGAAGGCGCTGATGAAGGCAATCGGCCCTTGGCACTCGAGCTCATAGCGACTCTTAAACATTGGTCGAGAGGGGAGTGTGACTTGAGGTATTGGCGATGGGGCTTGGAGAGAGGTCTACGCTGGCGGGAGCTCTCCTGAAGAGGGCGCCTTCGCTTCTTGCGTGTTGGGCCATCGTGAGATGAGGACAGCTGCTTCCGCTTAGCAGGACGTGGTTTCTTCTCATCATCCTCGGCCAAGTCGGTGCTGGTGAGCTCGTCGTCGCTGTCACCACCGCTTCGGCTTCCTGCCTCGTTATAACTCGGCTCTGGAGATGGGTCGAGGTTGGGAAGCGATTGCTGTCGGTTGGCCAGTCTTGGACTTTCACAAGCCCTTTCAGCCGTTACCACTGGTGCCACAACATTCATCTCTTCCTGCGGCCCCTCGTCTTCATCCTCACTATTGCCTTCGTCCTTCTCCTGCTCCTGCTCCACCTCTTACTGCTTCCTTGCCCCTTTATCAATAAGGAGAGTGTCGAGCGCATAGTCAACCAGCTTGTGTTCGTCTACCACGCCTTGACTGGTATAAAGACGACCCTCTTGACTAAGCTGGGTCTCTGGCGACGCTCTGCAATAGCGTGTAAGCAGGCTCGAAGAGGGGGTCGTGGCCTTGGAATCCGTACTGATGTCGTCGTGTAATGGCTCGCTCGAGAGGCGCAAAGAAGGGGTATGAGGCAGAGAGTCTGGCGTCGAAGCTCCTTATTCCGCAAGCCACAAGCGCGGAGCCGGCTCGGGGAAGTCATCAATATCGTGCCATCCATCGAAACTGTGAGGAGGGGCCGGAGTTATCGAGTCGATGGGGATCTCTAGGCTATCGAAAAGTCCAGCGCCTGGTGTTGTTATACTTTCAGTGCGAAGACTAATGTCATTGGCTTTGGCTTTGGGGGCATGTGAGTCGCCGTTGCCTAGGAGGACAATTGCATCTTCTATACCGTGTCAGCAAAACCGGCCGTCCATTTCTATAATGGAGGGTATAGTAGACATGGCTCACCTGGACTCTTGCCTGAGTTATCGCTTTGCGCTGACCTGCTCTGGTTGATAGAGTCACCCCTCTTATCTGTAGCTACCTCCTCAACTCCGCCTGTCTTGTCTCGGCCTCGACCCCCTGTTGTAAAGCCCTGTGCTTATAGCTTGGTAAACAGCAATTCTTCGATTGTGGGGAGGTCTCGGTCGTCGTCGGTTTCGTCATTATTTGCTTTGTCGCTGGTACCTGGTCAGATTTCTATAAGTCAGTCACTGTCGCTACAAGCCAATACATCTCCATCACATACCTCGAATTCCGGGCCTGTAGCCCCTATCATCAGCTGCTGCTGCTGCTGCTGCTGGCCATGGGGTGCTAAGTGATGTACCACTCGACATGATGTGCTGGAGCTTGTTGAGGATGCTGACTTGTTCTGGGGCAGGTTTGTAGCGGGTTGCTGTGCTCTTAGAGCGCGGAGGAGTTGGCTTGTAGGTATATGGTTTGAAGGCAAGAGTGGCCATCTGGAGCGGGTGGAAATGATTGGGAGTAGTTGAGAAGTTCTCTGCCGGCTGCTGGCTATACAACTGGACTGTAAAAAGAGATGGCAGAGATGGGGAAATCAATGGGTTCATATAGACTTCTTATACTGCCCTTACAGAACCCGAATATGCTCTGTGGCCTGCCATACACGCCCGCTATGCCAGGCTTCCCCCCTTCTGACGCCGTCTCTGTGAAAAGTGCCTTGGCGTCAATGCGGCCCCCTCTCGTACAGAGAGGTCTGCTATAGCTACAAGGCCCTGTTGCTGTCAATCCTGCGCTCTCATACCGGAATATGCCCATCCACAACCGTTATCCCACTTTGCTGTGTACCATGATCGGCCGATCTCAGTATTATCTCTCGATCGTCGGCGAGGCCGTGAAAAGCTGAGCAGGAAGGAGCGATGATCATCGTATGATGAGGGGGGTGCATGACTTTGGATATTACCCTCTCTGCCTGTCTAAAGGCTTCAGACAGACTGGTAGACTGGCACATTCCAGGTCTTTCCCGTTGTCCGGCGTCTCAGCTGCCAATCCTATAGCTGGCGTGGTCTAATTGGCGAATCCTCCAAGGAATGAGAGTCTCATATGATCCTGCCGCCTCGAATCAGCCCAGGGCCACGCAATCAAGACGAATGCGACATGTGCTGTAGTAAGGGGGAAACTCACCAGGAAGCTCCTGACGTATCATCTACCTATAGCACCTGGGGCATAGTCAGGTAGAAGCCAGGGCGCGTTGCCGTGAGGCATTTCTGTGACTGGCCATCATACTATAATGAGGGCAGGCCGTGTTCCACGGCCTCTCAGCCTCTGGAGCACACTGTAGTAAGGGGCGGTGATAGCGCGATGATGAGGCAGATTGTGAGAGGGTCTGGACGCTGTCGAGCTCGTAACTCAGCCAATGCAAGGCGGATATATAAGGGGATCCGTATCACAGCTGCTTAGCAGCATCACAAAGGTAGAGACTTTGTGGTTGTTAGAGAAGGATGAAGGAGGATGAGCGAGCAATGGAGGACATGAGATTCTTATACCCCACGAAAGCGGCGGCGGGCCCGTGCGCGTGCCTTGTCCGATGCGGGGGGTCGCGGTTTCCTGATATGGGCTTGCCATCTGATCTTATACTCTATACATGGTTTAGGGGGTTTCTAACCAGCTCTGGGTTAATAACACACCCTCTGCTCTATGTACCGCGCACCGCTTAAGCCAGGCTGAAGATATATTTAAAGAGTGCCTTCGTCATCCGCCCATTCCCTCCTGACTCCTCAATACCCATCATCCACTCACTTGTTTCTCAACCCATCTCTTTTCCTCACCTGGAATCGTCTTCCTCGGCAGAGCTCGATTGGAGGAAGTTTTGTGATGAGGGTTATGGCGGAACCAATATCTGCGAGATGTGCACGTAGGTTGGAGCGTGGGTTTACGCCCTCTCCGAAACGTTCATGCAATTTATCATATTTGAAAAGCCACGGCTGAGGTTGGAGATCCACAGACGTACTCCCTATATGAACCTAGGAGTTTCCTCCCTCAGAATTCTCAGTTAGAGCAAAATCCAGCATTTGACCCTCTGCGCACCATGGATGACATTATCTTTTACCAACCCCCCTTGGCCTCAAAGTGCCAGCCTCCTTGTTTGCCTGGTGTAGTCACTGCTTCAGATACACCTAGAGGCCCTATTGGGTTTCTTTGTGATCGTCAAACTGCTTTACAACCTCAGCAACAGAAGGGCATCTCGGAAGATCAGATTCAAAACCCCGGAGATGTGAACGATCTATCTACTGTTCAAAACCAAGGTACGTGCCGAGATTTGCCGTCAGAATCATTGCATCTGATATTTTGGAGGAAATTTGACCGCAACACGAAATTCCCTGACCAGCGACGACGACGACGACGACGACTTCCCAGAGCTAAATGAGCTCTTGTCGGGTGCAGGGCAAAAGAGTCGGCAAGCAAGCGCGGACCCGAATGGCGACGGCTTTATTGATATAGATGAGCTCCTGTCCAGTATGCAGCAGAAGAGCGTACCAACAAGCGCGGACCTGAACTCCTCTGGCATGGCTAAAGCAATTGGCAATGGAACTCGGGGTAGCAGTCCTACAGACTCTAGCCACTCCCTGGCAGGAAGCAGTCAAGGTGAGCATACTTCGTTTCTCACTCTGGTCAGTACTTCCTGCTCATACGATCGCAGTTCCGATTATACTGAGCGATGACGAATCTGCGAGCGCCGAGTCTGAGACCGACTATAGTGATCTTGACGTGGACATCAGAGCCAAGAGCGATTCTGGTCCTTCACAACTTAGGAATAGCAAGCTGGCAGACAGCGACGGCTTCGGCTCTGGAGCCACACTCTTTTCTAGTCGTCTTGTCACAGACGACCAAGGAGACAACAGCATTCACAACAAAGACCCCGTCGAAAAAATCCCGCTTCGCCCCCCAGCTCGCCGCCCAGCAGCAATCCCTTACCCCGGACCCGGCACACAGCAGGCCAGCAAACTGCAGGTGGATACCGACAATATGCAAGAAAGCATGAGCTTCGATAAACTCGTTGTTGCCAAGGAGTTGGAGGGTGAGGATATTGATGTCTTCGCTGCGGGAGACAATGTCGACTCCCACTCTACGAAAGGTTGAATGTTGTCGGCTGTTTCCAACAAAAGTCCACTCTCATCTAACAGAATTCCCGAACTGCAGGATTGTCAGCCCGATAGCACTCAATCCCTCCAGCTAGCCCTTGATGCGGCGTCTCCCAATCAGTCAGACTTGAAGAACGTTCACCTGCCAAAGCGACTTCGCCGAAGTGCCATTAGAAATGACCATCGTAAACGTCTATGCACAAGAACCTCCATGAGACTGGCTACCACTGCTAGCACCGCTTCTATCGCACCCAGTTCCGCAAATCTCGAAGAACCCAAGTCGCGTGTTCAAATCAGGACCCCAGACAAGGAATGGCAGGTCTGCGATACGGAACAGGAAATGGTTGACGATACGAGCGGTGATGACTCTGACGATGAGGACTATGCTAATATGAGCGACGCCGCCGGCTCTCAAAGACACGGCCAGCAACGCTCTCGGAAACGGATCAGGCGGACGAAAGACAAGGAACATAACGATGTGGAAAGCCCTCCGACCAATCCCCTCAACGTCTCATGTCAAGCAGCTGCAGCAATCTCGTCTAGCAGTGTGCAGGAGAGCGAAGAGATGCCCATCCACGGATACTTTACGCTTAAGACCATCGCATCGAAAGTCGTGTACTGCCTCACCTTTTCTCAGGAATTATTGCTGCATCCTCAGCACCAGCGGCAGAGACAGGATAGCACCCCCGACCTTGAAAATCCTCAATCAGTCGCTCTAGATTTCGGGATGTGTCGGGCACCGTTGCAGCGTCAGACAACACGCCGTCCATGGACACGAGAGGAGGATGCGACGGTGCGTAAGATGAAAGAGAAGGGCCATTCATGGGAAGAGATCCATGCTGCCCTCCCTCACCGGAGTAAAGGGACGATCCAGGTGCGCTACTCTACGAGGCTCAAAAAGTATGGTGGCATAGTGGCATGATGGGTAGAGCGTCCCGGGCCTGTGCTCTCTCAACTACGCATTCAAATAGGCTCAACTATTTTTGAGGAAGCTCAGGATGAAAGATAGAAATGTGGTTCATAATGTCAAGTATATGTGCGATCGGCGCAAACCCAAATGCTCTCAAATCCCATACCTGATGTTACCAATAGTACCATTGGCCATTGTAATAAGCATACCATTTTTCATACTCATCAGACCAATTTCCTTCAACCCATTTCGTGCCGTCCCACCATTCTGCGCGGTTGGTCTGCTCGTTTGTCCTCCATGTGAGGTTGGTAGTGGTAGCGCCCTGAGCAGAAGAACTGGAAGATTCACCACCTCCGGGGTTCCTTCCGGCTCTTGAAAGATATTCATTCCAAGTACCATCATCGTGAGCATGAATCGAGACTAATCTAGTCCCTCTCCTAGTATAGTAAGAGACTATAATGACGTCTTTGGGATCCGAAGGGTCCTTTGATGAACGATGTGGCGTCGTGCCCCTTGATTTTGTGCGGTTACTGTTATGAAAACGGATAAGACTGTTCTTTGAAAACTCACTGAATTTTCCCTTCTTTAAGCTGGGGATACTAGTAGGAGAACCCCGTCAGTTCCAAATTTGAGAAAGAAAACTCAACCAATCACTCACCCTTGTTTCGAGCGACATCCCAGCATTTTCCACCGTACCCTTGAAGCCACCTCCAGCAACACGATCAAGTAATTCAAGAGGGTGGGGCGCCCATTATTGATTACTCATACTCGCTTCCGCAAACTACCTCAGTTGCTTATTTGGTGGCAGATCAAAAGATCTTCTGATAGTGTTCCCTTCAAATTGAAATGACCAGACGTTACTTGGGCCTCAAGAGGCCACTCCATTCTTTCATCTCTCACTCGCCCTTCTCCTATTGGCGTCTCCCATATTTACCTCGGCCATTCGTTGGAACCATGGCTACTGCTCCTTACCCCCCTCCCCGAAAGTTTCCCACTGCCGGGTTTGTGACACTGGATGCAACCACGAAGATCGAAGAAGAAGATCTTCCCTCTTACGTCCCAGAAGACTACTATCCAGTTTATATCGGCGAAGTGTTTGGATCTAGATACCAAGTTGTGGGAAAATTAGGATTCGGGGTGAATTCCACGGTCTGGCTGTGCAGAGATCTTAGGCAAGGACTTGGACTGCATCTATTCAACTATTCAAGATTCTTTCTAATGTGTCAATAGGGAACAGCGATTTCTAACGCTCAAATTGCGTGTTCGAACCAAAGAGCATGATCATGCAGACCTTCATATTGATCAGGAAACCACAATCTACGAGTACCTAAAAAGTCATCCCATTGAACATCCTAGGAAAAACAGGGTCCGAAGCCTCCTTGATTCATTTGAAGTCGCCGGTCCTAATGGAAATCACAAATGCATGCTCTATCAACCGCTTGGGATGAGTTTCACTGAGTTTCTTAGACTTCTTCCTCAGAATAGGTTTCCAAAAGAACTTGCCCAAAAGAGCGTTCAACTTATCCTTATAGCCCTAGATTATCTACACCGATGCGATATTGTTCACACTGGTAAGCTTTAATTATAAAAAGCTAGCCTCATTACGGCAGCCAAAAGTTAATTTATTATTAGATATTTCACCAAATAATGTGCTCCAAGGGATTGAGAATAACTCAATCCTTTCCGAGATTGAGCAAGGCGAATTTGAACGACCCATTGCCCGGAAGGTTCTTAGTGATCGCACTATCTACAATTCGCGACCAATGGCTTTCAGTGCAGGCCAACCAGTCCTTTGCGATCTTGGTGAAGCTAGAGCCGGCACCCAGCGGCATAGAGGCGACATTATGCCTGGCATTTACCGCGCCCCGGAGGTGATTTTGGGAATGGATTGGGATTCTAAAGTGGATATTTGGGCGATTGGTATAATGGTGAGTACAAATCAATGACGAAAGAGTTGATTCTGCTGGCGCATAGCTATGCATTGTTACTTAACCTGTCTGATGGGTTATTTTTGGAATGTCCCACAAAAGTTAGGTCATACCACTTGGCTAGAGCAACGAAAACATTTCAAGGTCAAAATCAGCTACCCTCTATAGCTAGGCTGTAAGCAGGCTAAAAACGAGCTAACTTTTGTCTAATCTATCCTAGATGTGGGATCTTCTTGAAGGCAGCTATCTATTCTTCGCAAAGAAAAATCGAGTACTAGATGATGAACAGCACCTTGCAGAAATGGTTTCACTTTTAGGGCCTCCACCTCCCGGATTCTTGAAACGGAGTCTTAAGTGCTCTCAATACTGGGATAGTCAAGGTACTGTGCTAAAGACCCCGTTCATCTACTTCTTAAAAAAAGGAGGAGAATATCATTGCTCTACAGAGGCCACCGTATAGAAATAATTTGCTGATGCTGCTATAGGAAATTGGAAAGGTTCTGTTCCGATTCCTGAACAATCTTTCGACACCCGTGAGCAGTGGCTTTACGGAGAGGATCGGGCTCTTTTTGTGCAGTTCTTGCGCAGGATGTTATGCTGGGTGCCAGAGGAGAGGCCCGTTGCTGAGGAGCTGGCTTTTGATCAGTTTTTGATGCAACCCTATGCTACCACAATTTTGGAAGCATCGCCCGAGACATGCAAAGATCCTCTTTGATCGAGTGTACTGTTTTTACTAGAATGTTATTGATTATCTAATACTCGGGTCTGGCCGTTCGTCGTGAACAGCTATGCAGGAAGTTTCACTGATCTTTTTGGGACTACTTTGAGCAATGTGATAGTCAAGCTACTATAGCTCAATTTATTCTTTTGGACAAGTGAGATACAGTATCTACCATCTAATTGGTATCCATTTCTCGTCCTTCTCTGTGTTGTACTGGCCGCTTGCCTCTTGGATATTCCCTGGGGTTTCGCTGAGACCACGGATATCGGATCGCCTGCAACCTTCCGCTTCGGCCTTAATCTGGCTATAACCTTGAGTGAATCAGTAGAAGGAATCCCAGTCGGGCCTTTAGCTGTGCTAGGCTCTGGCAGCTGTAGTCGTTTGCTTCTTCGTGGAGGTATGCTAGTAGCCTGGGATGGTTCAGCAATATCTGGGCCAGATAACAATGGTGGATCACCGGAGGATACCTGTTGAGAGGCGTTCGGCCGTTGGTGAGGTCCAGGCCTTTTCTTTCCAGTGGATTTTGATACCTTTGATGAATGGACTGGGCCAAGAGATGCGTTTGCCACGGGCTGCGGCTGCGCATTTTTATGGGAGGGCTGTCTCCTATTTGGCCGCAACGCTTGCCCCTTAGTATGACGAAGAACCCGTTTACCCGCTCTAGGGCGGCGAGGAGAATTCGAAGCAGAGGGAGATCGCTCGGTGTCGCGGTTCTCTAGTCTGCCAGAACCAACTTCTGCAGATGGTCCTTGCTGAGACGTATTCATGATACCAGATGTTTGGCGGTGATTTGACGCTATGGGAGAAAGGGATCCAAAAATACGTCTAGTTGGTGCCTGTCCGGCGTTATGGCTACCTTTCACGAGCGAGTTCGCTGGGACAGACGCAAGATCGTCGTCGGCTTCCACTTCAAGAGGCACTTCATGCTTCCACGACATCCCAGGTAGTACACCCCATCTTCCGTTCCAAATCCCCCGCTTTGTCCAGGTGTTCTTGACATTCTCGTAAGACCGCGTGTTAATGTCGGCAGCGTCAGCACCTTCCCGATTGACGCATCCATCTTGGATTCGTTCGCGCTCCTTCGATACCTGATAGACAAACTGATGGTATGGACGAGAGGCCTCACGTTGACGCTCCCGTATAGCTCGTCGCTCTGTGATTCGTCGCTTCTCGTCATAACTCTTCGGCCGCTTCGGTTTCGGCTGCGGCTTTGGAGAAAAGGAAAAAGGAGGAGGTGAGGGTCTTGCTTCTGCATCCGTCTCGGATTCCGGCTC
The DNA here is from genome assembly GCA_003988895.1 of Hyphodiscus sp. D1413. Lineage (NCBI taxonomy): Eukaryota > Fungi > Ascomycota > Leotiomycetes > Helotiales > Hyphodiscaceae > Hyphodiscus > Hyphodiscus sp. D1413. The sequence continues at coordinate 14,033 of QYAO01000129.1, forward strand.
TAGCTCGAGCGGTTCTTCATGCTTCCACCGCCCATCAGCGAACTGGTTCCACTTGTCGTTCCAGATGCCTTGCTCGACCCATCGCTTCTTGACGGTTTCGCAGGCGATTGTGTAAGCGTCGGACCCAACGCGTATACGGTCTGTTCCATGCAGATCTGCATTCCATATTCGCTTCTCCTCTTCACTGATCTGATGCTCGAATTGTTTGTAGGGTTTTGAGGCCATACGGTCCCGTCCAAGCTGGACACGTCGCTGCTGGCGGCGTTGTTCCTCCTCGCTGAGAGGATTGGGACTGGCAGATCGAGTCGTCGTACCCGATGGATTCGATGTATATGGTGGTGGTGATTGGCTAAATCGCTGTCTCTCGCGATCAAGTCGTTGCGGATCTCCCTGCAATCCTACTAGAGCTCTCTGAGCCCTAGCCAATCCATCCCCCCGGAGAGCATCAGTAAAGCCAGCCATGGATGGTTGTCGTCAAGCAGTAGACGCGAGAGAGGGTAAAGACACTTCGGAGATGAGTGAAAATTCCTCAACATCATCATTGGATACAAGACTAGGCGCCTCCTCGACTGCATAATCTGAGTCCGAG
>QYAO01000130.1:0-15464 GCA_003988895.1 Hyphodiscus sp. D1413
GGGGGGGGGGGGGGGGGTGGGGGGGGGGGGGGGGGGGGGTGCAGTAATTCGTGGCCATGCTGGTGAATCGTATGGGCTCTCTGTAGCACCCACGCTTCCCATAAGGTATAAAAATATATCTTAAGTGTAAAACGAATCATGGCGAATAAACTGGTTGTGTTGGATTCTTCAGGGTTGGACAAACACTCTGGGTGCGCCATCAATTCAAAGGTTGAAATGATCTTCGTATTTGATTCAAGCATTCAGGCCAGTAGTCAGACTGGCTAGACTGGGTAGGCTGGTACGCTGAGGGTGAAGGGCCTCTGCCCGCAATGCCGAAGCTTGAAATTGTGGGCCACTGAAGGGCTTAAAAGATGACCACAGCATGTTTGGGGGCAGAAGACCTACAATTGGCTACACCCATAACTACAAAGTCGCATCGCTATGTCGTCTGACTTCGCACCTCGCTGCCTGTGTTCATGACCACCTCTTTTAATTGATCTGCACTTCGAGTGTCCTACCTGCAGCCAATTTCTGGTCGGATTGTTCTGATTGAACCCACCATTTGCTAGCTTCGTACCTCTTCAAGTGGCTACCGAAGCACTCTGATACGGGAATGCACCATCGCAACTCTCCTTGGAATATATCCTCCATGAGGAACGGATGATGGCGTGGCGACATTGGATCAACCCGACTCAATACACTCGAATTCGTGAATGTCATGACGACAATAATTTGGAGAAATGCTCGCCGAAAGATCCTCCAGGGGACAATATATCGAAAAAGCGACTCCATCTAGCGCTTTTATCGCTTTTCATTCTTGCTGTCGGAGCCATAGGATTTTTCACTGGTCTTGTTGTGTCGCAACGCCAGGAAACGCCGAACAGAGTCCAGCAGCTACCAGGAACAGTACCTCAGAGTATATGCTGTTGATGTCATGTCAGAGAGGGCCTAGTTGACGCAGTTCTTTGTAGTACATCTTTCTCAATCAATTGAGATGTTCCGATACAATGAAAGCTTCGCAGCTCCTCCTCCCGCCCGTGGAGGTAAAGAGCCAATCTGGGATTCGCTTCTGCCTGGTCAGTACAATCGTGTTCTGCTTTGTTTTATTGTTAATTTTGTGCTAGATGGACTTGGCTATGTGATACACCCAGAAATGGCGCCAAATGTGTCCGTGATTAGCGTTTTTCACCAGCTCCATTGTCTTGTAAGCTTAAGTGTAGCGGATTCCGTTCGATGCTGACTAACGAACGCAACAGTATACACTTCGCCGTGCATATTATTCAAAGTCGAGCGAGGATCTTGAGGATTTCGATTTTGGGATAGAAAGAGGCCCACATACTGCGCATTGCTTTGAGTATCTTAGGCAGAGCATCATGTGTTCAGCCGATTCGAGTATCGAGCCAGCAGGAAGTCGAGTTGAAGGATTCCTGGGCTGGGGGTTTCAAAGACAGTGTAACAATTATAGCAAGCTGAAAGATTGGGCAGAGGAGTGGAAGGCTTTTGAAGGACGTGGTTTTATAGTCTCTGTATAACGTCTCGCAGTATCTATTGATAATATAGATTAGGAGAAGCAAGGATTACGCGGATTCAATGGCTCATCAGAATAGAATACTTATACTAGGTCAGAAGGGTTTAGGATCTAATTTAGGTAGGTATATAGAGAGAGCGTTTTATTAATTATTATCGGAGATTTTTTTAAATCCCTTCATTATATTTATAAGATTAGAATAATATAAGAGATAAACCATTTTAACGCTATCGATATTAGGATTATAGAATAAGTATATTTATTTATTAAGATATATTTAGAATTAAATCTAATTTAATAGTTAATTTAATATCTATTATTTTAATGTTATAAAAGAGTTTCTCGACCATGAATAGTAATGCATAGGTCTCTGTCACTTCAGTCACCAATTGATTGTGAGAGAGCGGTCGCGTTTCCAGTTGAGGTGCAATATCTCCTTGAATGGAAGACTGATCCCCAAAGTCGGAATATTCATCCCCTAGAACGGAAGACTTATCTCCCGAGTCAGAGAATTCGTTACCTAGAACGGAAGACTCATCTCCTGAATCAGAAAATTCGTCCCCCGAGTTGGAAAATTTGTCCTCAACATCCGAAGAATGCTCTCTTGATATAGGAGATTCGGGTTGTGCAGTGGCTCGATCTTTCTCGGCCATCTTCTGGTACTTCCGTACAGTCCAATCGAAAACGTAGTCCTTCTTGAAACCCATACGGCAGAAAAGATCATCAAAGATTTTCCGGAGGGAAGAGTAGCAGGGTGTTTGGTCGGAACGAAGGTTACGAATACGGTCGAAATAAGTAGCAAACTCTCGGGGTAGGCGTTGACAAAGATATTCGATAGGTGTGGATTTCAGATCTTCCCATGAGAGCTTAGGCCAGGCGAAGTGAAGAAGAACATATCCAAGCGATGGCTAGTCTCAAATGTGAGAGATTCCCGGGGAAGGATGCTGCGGTCGCAAATTAACAAAAATAGAATGGATTGAGTTTAGATAGAATTAGTTGCTTGGGATTTTTGCGCTCTTGTGTTGTTTGATTTGTATGCTCCAATGGATTGTCTGCTGTTTCGCACTCTACAGGTCATTTAAACCACCGTGTGGTACCTTCTCCAACTTCAACTTTCTCTGGTCACAATGCAAAGAAATAGTCTCGTCCGAAACGGTCTCCGCTCCATCTGCATGCCTTGCGGTAGAGATAAGCGGGCTTCATTGGCAGTCCAGTCGCGGAAATACAGCATGGAAAGGCGTCAGAAAGGGACTGCTAAGATCAACTGTAACGATGTAGGGAAGCAGTAGAGGGTCACGTGTAGTGGCATATGGGAGTGCGTATCAGTGAATCTATTGCTCCGATCCTGTAGGTCTGGTACGAAGGAAACAAGAAAGAAATATGACCTCTACAGTATGGGAGAGAAGGGCCCTTATATACATGTCCGAACCTGGTCCGAAACCACCTATTGTAGGCTTCCCTGCTGGCTGGTCAACTTCCCATACTCGCTTTCCAGTGGAGATTTTGAGACGAGCTCTGCCGTGATCATCGATTTCATTAAGACCTTGCTAACTTAAAAATCCATGTCCCTTGATCCATTATGTTCAAGTCAATCTGGTTCATTTTAGCCCTTCCTTCCCTTACGCCATCATCCATCCATCCATCCCTTCATGTGGCCGTCATAAACTCATTAACTTAAAAAGAAATAAAAGAAACGCATCCCGTCGAATGTCCCAAGACAACAACCTCAGAATTTGTAGCCACACTAGTAGCAAAATACTCCTCAGGCAACCAAAGAGTATTTCTGCCCATAGTTTTCAACCAATCTTTAGCCACGAAAGCTGTGAAGGGCGGTTTTTCAATAACGAGAGAACTCGCAGGAGAAATGGGAGAGAATAGATCGAGATCCAATAAGCCTCTGTCGGTTTCAATGTACCGACCACAAGCAGAGAAATTTACGGAGCGAACCGCTGTTTCGCATTCGAGTGCGCTCTTTACCAGCTCTGTTTCCACATCCCAGATTCGGACGGTCTCGTCGTCAGAACAAGATACCACGAGCTTGTTGTCTGGTGAGAGGGCAGCGGAGTTGACGGGTGAGAGATGGCCTTTGAGACTACCACGTGTTGATCCTGCTGTGTTCCAGAGTTTGATAGTTGTATCTACAGAGCCAGAGACCAGGAGTTTGCCATCCAACGAAAAAGTAATCGAATTTACGGTGTCTGAATGACCTGAGAGGAAACGAGAAGATACTCCTGTAGATGTATCCCACAATCCAATCTTCATATCGGCTGAGCATGTTGCCACAACGTTGTCGTCGGCTGGTGAGAACGCGATGTCATTGACCGTATCAGAATGACCCTTGAGCTTGCTACAGATAGAACCAGTACCAGCGTGCCAGATTATGGCAGTCTTATCAGCGGAACACGAAGCCAAGAACTGGCCGTCCGGAGAAAATCTGATATTACGGATATTGTCAGTATGGCCTTCAAGTATGTGCCATACTGTTCCGTTCCCCGCATTCCATACTCTGATCGTCTTGTCAGACGATGCCGATGCAATTAGATGTGAATCTGGCGAGAAGGCGAGGCAGTTGATACTTCCTGTATGGCCTTGGAGCAGCCCGCGTCCCTCTCCATCCCTAGTCCACAATTTGATTGTGGAATCGTAAGACCCGGACACGACTAGCTTGCCATCTGGTGAAAATACTACACCAAGAACCACGCTAGAATGCCCTTTCGAATCTTGGACATTAGAGTTGCCGGACTTTAGGTAAAGCTTCTCTATCTCTTCATCTAAGACTAGAAGGTCGTCGTCCTCTTCAAATTCATCGAATGATCCACGTGATTCTCCAGTAACTGCATCCCAGAGTCGATGTTCGACGTTAAAGGAGCTCGACGCGAGAAGCTTTCCATTCGGGGAGAATGCGATAGCATTGACACCAGTCGTATGACCGCTTAGCGTACCTAATAGAGTTCCATGAATTGCATCCCAGATCTTGACAGTCTTGTCTTCTGAGCCTGAGACGATGGATTGATTATCTGGAGAGAAAGTTACAGCCAAGACTCTTCTGCCATGTCCTCTCAATGTCATGACCTCTGTTCCTGTAGCAATGTCCCAAATCTTGATGGTTTTATCGTCTGAGCCAGATACAATTCGCTTGCCATCTGACGAAAACTTAACAGTATTCACAGCGCCAGAGTGACCATCAAGTAGCATACGTAGTTCCCTTTGTTTGAAGTCCCAGAGGCGCACCACTTTGTCTGTCGAGCCTGATGCAACAATTGAGTCATCAGGGGACCATGCAACGGAATGGATACAACTGGAGTCGCCTTTTTCCTTGAGTATGCAGAGATCCTGTCCCTTGTCTAGATCCCATATTCGAATCGTCTCGTCCATTGAGCCCGAGGCGAGTAGCTTGGCATTTGCTGAGAGAGCAACCAAATTTACCCAGCTTGTGTGTTTCTCAAAAGTGTACCGGACTTTCTTTGTTTTCCAATCCCAGACTGTAACGACAGAATCGTCGGAGCCCGAGGCGAGAACCTTTCCATCCGAGGAGAGCGCAACGGCTTTCATTCCATCCGTTCGGAGCGTATCTGAGCTGACTTTGGTTGCTGAACCCTGAAATTTGCCCCGTTTAGATTTTGTTGCTACGTCCCAGACCTTGACCTCGGGATCGGTAGATCCGGAGGCGAGCTGTCTTCCATCAGGAGTGAATACTAAATGATTAAGAAAAGCAGTCTTCTTTGTCGTTAGTTCCTTAGCCTCAGTGGTGATTCGCTCGGCAATTTGAATGTCTTGAATCCAGCTGCGTATTTGACTCCAGAAATGTTGCCTGAGAGCATTATTGCGCTGGTTGAAGGCGATCACACTGCAGTAGATTTGCAGAGGTGCTTGTTCTATGATTGATTGGAAGGCGAAGTAAAACCGTCTCGCGTCGTGAACAAATGGCACTTGACGTGGACTTTTCTCTGGCTATCATTTCTATTAGTTTGAATGTTCATTACATGGAAGAATATTGACCTACCACAATAAGGGAAGCATATGTTCTGATAGTAATAGCTATCTCGGAGCTCTTTCCCATCAAGACCATAGCCTCAACCCAATTAAGAAAGTGCCGCTGGAAAAATTCATGTGGTGGATCATCATCCTGAAGTTTCGCACCGCATTTACGGTAATGATGAACCCAGTAAAGGCAGGCGTACTGAAGCGCAGGTGGGATAAGTTTGTCAACCAGATCTGGGTTGACCCCCTTGGCAATTGTACCAGGAGACTGTAAGCCACAAATATCTTGTCTGAGCATTCTTGACATGACCTGTATGCAGTTGTCGGCCATGTTTTTATGTGCCTGCTGTTCGTCCACCCAAAAGTCCAAGTCACTACACCGGTTTTTGTTCAGAATGAAGTCGCGGAATGACAGATGGTGTACACGGATCTGGCCATCCGTCTTGTCAGGGAAGTTGAGTAGTGTGTGCATATCCGCCAATATGCCATTGATATCACTAGAGGACAGAGGCAACAATTCTGCCAAAGCATCAATAGATAAAGGCGAGCCAAGTATTACGATACCACCAAGGACTTGCCGTAACATTTCGTGGAACTCTTGTTTCTCTGCTTTACTGAAACCCTGTTGTATAGAGATTTTGAGGACAGTGGTGTAAATGTCGTCAAGTTGCTTTTCTGGACCGAGGCCAGAGCCATGATCATTAATGAGGATGGCGATCCGTCTCATAGCAAGTCGTCTGCCTTCACGAATGAACCTGCACGCAGTAGAAGCCCAAATGAAGAGTCCATGTGATACCTCGACCAAGCGCCTGATTATGTGTGTACCGGGCCACTCTATACCGAAGCCGCGTTCTTCCCTGATGGCCATGAAATTGTGCTCAAAGAATAAGCTGAGATCTCTGTTTACTATCGTTGGTGATATATCTTGAAGAACAAAGCACTGGCGTTCAGCAAGCGGTATCTGAGAAAAGCCAGATCGGACAGGAATCTCCGGTCTGCTTGCTATGAATATCCTTAGTCGTAGATTAGTCAGTGAGTGAGTCGTAGCCAATAGCCTCAGAATGATCCGGATATCTCTTTCACTTCCACATTCATCCAAAGCATCAAGGACAAGCACTATCGTCGAGGGGGCAGAGGCGCTAGTGAGCTTTGAGAGGGGTTTGATGACCAATTGATCCCATTGGTCTCGGAGAGAAAGTATTGGAATATCTGGATTCTCCCTGATAGCTTCACAAATATGACGCTTGACCGATGGTATCCTGGTTGCTAGTTGTGAAGCGATCGTGGTGAACAGTCTATCAGCAGAACCAACATCCCCTCCTCCTTTAGAGAAGAAGAAGCTTGCTCCTAGATTGCCTCGGTCGTAGAATGTCCTTGCAATAGTACGAGCGATGGTGGATTTTCCTGTACCGGCAATCCCATTCAACCAGAAGATACATCGTGTGTCCGTTCCATTCACCCAATCCCGGATGTCTTGGAGAAGTTCTACCCTGGTATCAGGAAGACAGGTCGGCCCATACTGATTATCGTGAGAGTCGAAAGCTGCTTGGCGGGCAACAGGTAGCTTGGATAGCCAAACGTGCATAAGCTCACCCTCTCGTCGGCTTTTGTCGATCTGTTCCCGCAGTCGAGCGAACGCATGTTCACCCTCGCCGTATAGTAGCGGCATGAAGACGTAGAAGATTCCTAAAAGAGTGTACGCCCTGTCTTCTTTCCTTGTCGTTTGTCGATTGTCTGCCCACGATAAACGCTCCTCGATGCTGAAAGTTGTCAGGTCCGCACCCCGTAGAGCACGATGAGGTATTCTCGTGATTTCATGTATGTATTGCTCGAGCGATTGCTTGTCTCCTAGTCGTGTCCCTTCAGAAGAGAAGAACACCACGGACACCGGCGCAATGAGTTCTTGTAGAGTCCAACCTCGCGTGAACCAACGGGACTTACGAAGTGCCGTCTGCCAGGAGTGTGATGTTAGGTCGGTAAGCACACTAGGTACGGAGACATCCACCAGGTAGACGTAGCATTTAGCAGCATTATGGTACCAGGAAAACATGGCCGTAATGGCCTCCTGCAGCTCTGCACTGCTAGATTTATCAATTCAGCAAGTATCCACCCAGAAGTAATCCAGGCCATCATTTGCTGCTTGCTCTTCACAGAATTGAATCTTGCGATATCCCGCAGCCTTGCGTTGAACACTTCCGTTCTTGATGTCCTCGAAGGTCACTTCTTCGCTGTTTGATAGCCATGTATGCGAGAGGATAGCATACTGTGGGATATCTTCCACCAGATCCTCGGTCAGTTCGAGGCTGCCGTCAACGTGACGCTTTAGAAGTCGCATTTTCGGCTGCCGGTTGCAGACTCAAGGGTGTTTGTCAGGGTGTATAGAGCCAGTACCAGTAGCTCAGCTGGAGTGTGTATGTAGTGTTGAACTCGTTCTTGTACTCGGTCGTGAAATGCAGAGGACGTGTTGGGTCCGGATGTGTTGAGTTTTGGCCTGAGGTGTCAGGCCCAAAGCCCTAAGTGCTAATTTAGTACACGTATCGCCCACACATACCTTATTAGCTAGCCAGGCAGGCCATTTTAGGTTTACTCCTATATAGTGATCAATGCGAACTGATTCCCCCATTTGTCATTACAAGTTGTGAGAGATCTAACCCACCTGTTGCTTGATTGGTTGGAACCGAGAACCCAATAGGATGGGATCTAGCATACAGTCACGGGAAGCCTGAGTTCACTAGTCCACCTCACTTTCTCACAGTAATGTGCACAATCCACTCTGTTTGACGACGCCAACTGAGCCTTTGTCTGTTCTGCTCTCCTTTCCGTTGCAGGGTATCCGGTAATGAGAACGTGTGCCAAAATTGGCTACTTATTCCGTCCCTGTCGAAGCCGTTTTCTTCAACTTTCAACCTTTTTTGACAAACAAGTCAGAAAACGGTACAATGCCATGGCACCCAACAAGCCTTATGATACCACAGGTATCGAATATTTCTCCATCCCAGACTTCGTCTTTGCAGGCGGAACTAAGAAGGACATCAAGGTTGCCTACCGTGCAATCAATCCGAATGCGCCCAAAGGAACAGTCCTTATACCTACATGCTATCAGGGACGGATCAACAAGACTTTCAACTTCACATCAGGAGCGTTGAAGGATTATAATGTGGTTGTGGTTGCGATGCTTGGCAATTCAGAGAGTACAAGCCCTTCCAACGATGTTGAATTCCCTACAGATTACACCCTTCGGTACCAGGTAAGCTACCCCTCACATATTCTAGGAAATTCGTTGAACCTAAAACGAACAGGATTGCATCAACTCCCAATACCTTCTCCTCACTCAACATCTCGGTGTCAAAAGTCTCGAAGCTGTGATCGGCTTTTCGATGGGTGCCCAACAAGCCTACTATTGGGCCGTCATGCATGGCTCCGGTACCTCTCCCTTCCTTAAACACGCTGTGGTCATCTGCGGCAGTGCCAAAACATCTGGTCTCAATTACGCCTTCCTTGAAGGCCCTACCTCTGCCCTAATTGCTAGTCGCGACTACGACCAAGGTCGATACAAACAGAACGGTGTCCAACCCGTTGAAGGACTCCGAGCGTTTGGCAGAGTGTATGCGGCGTGGGTCCCAAGTGCGGAATGGTTCAGACAGGAGCTTTGGAGAGAATCCGGTGCTAAGAATCTTCATGAGTGGTTCCATCCGCCAATGGGAGAAGATTCGAATGAGAAGTGGGACCCTGAAGATTTATTGGTCGCTGCAAGAATGTGGCAAGCTGGCGATGTTGGAACTGTTGCCGGGGATGGTGATTACAAGGAGGCTTTAAGAGGAATCACAGCAAAAGTGTTGCTTATGCCCAGCGCAACCGATCAGTATTTCTCCGCAGAAGACTCGAAGAATGAGGTCAAGTTGTTGCAATATGGCATCTTTGATCCGATTCCGACCATTTGGGGACATATGGCAGGAGGCGGGGGAAATCCAGTTGATGCGAAGTTCATGGACGGGAAGATATCCGCTTTTCTGGCAGGGCAGTTGACTCAAGGCTCGGGCCTGATCAATACTGGTCCGACATTGGGAGGTTCGCTTTGGGGGGATGTCCTGCTTCCCCAGATTTGAAGCTCTAGCATTATAGTCCGATCAGTCGAAATCTTATTGGTAGCCTGAATATCCACCGACTCAGAAATGTTCTCTCTAGTCAGCAGGCACATCGGTCGTAGTGAGGGCTCTACGAATCCGGTTAATACTACAAATTCAATACAGGGTGGACCTCTACTTTCCTTTCCCTTTCTCTCCACAAGATTTCGACTCTGCAACTTGGTCGTAAGACCCCCCAATCTAAAACATAAGGCTATTACGGCATTAAATAAAACAAAGGAGGGCCGGCCAGCAAGAGAATTGGCCGTGTTCTCATGCGCCCCCATCTTACCCGGTGGGGGTTCCTGCCCCAAGACCATCTGTATCAACTGATTACGTTCCTGTAGCGCCTTAGCTGGCCACCCTTAGTCTCTTTTGTCCTTCCAATAAAGCCCGTATATTTATTGAGCAGACACGCATCTATCTATATTCTCACATAGAATCACGCCATGCCCTTCAACGTCATTATAGTGGGAACCGGCATTGCTGGCCTCGGAGCAGCAATAGCACTTACAAATAAAGGCCACACCGTTACCGTTGTCGAAGCTACCTCCCAGCTTCGTCGTATCGGAGGCATTATTATCTTGCAGGCCAATGCGAATCGTGTTTTGGATAGTATGGGTGTCTATCAGTCTTTATTACCCTTTTGTACCTCTAGCCATCATTGGGTAAGTACACGGAGGTACAAAGATGGCTCGTCTTTGATTAAGATGCCTGCAGAAGCACATGAAAAAGCTTATGGGTACCCGTACGTTGACTTCTTTCACGTGAAAGTATATGACGCTAACACCGAGGCTTTGCAGGCTGTGGCCACTTCATAGGGCTGATTTGCAAGAAGGTCTTTATGCCGCTGCTAAAAGACGAGGTGTTATATTCAGGCTTGGATGCCCGGTAGTCGCTATTGATGAGACCCGTCATTCACCCGCTATTGTAATCAAAAGCGGTGAGCGAATACACGCCGATGTGATCGTCGGAGCAGATGGTAAGTCATCCATGAAGTTATTCACGCTTTGACGTTCGGGTCATACATCGAGTATCAAGACTTAGCCACTTATAATTATGTAGGTATCGAGTCAACTGTTAGGAGGAGCATCGTTGCCGAGTCAACATGCCTCCGTGACAGTGGTATGAATATAGTTCGAGTCAACATTCCGGCTACTACCGTAAGGTCAGACGCCGAAACTTCTATTTTGATGGATCATGTCAGCTTGTGGTGTGGACCTTTTACGAGTATTGCTGCTATGCCTGTTCGTCGAGGCAAGACACCTTTCTACTTCATAACATCGCATCACGCCGCTATACTTACTAACCACTTAGGGAACGAATGCCTTCTGGGCCTCGATTGTTGCTACAAAAGAGACGAAACCTCAGCAGAAGCAAACGGTCCCGGTCGCGAACAAAATATCCCGCAGTTTAGAGAATACTTCCAGGATTTCTCTCCCACCATCCAAAAGGTTCTTGGATACGTAGACAAAGCACATGTTTTGAAGGTGAAAGAAGCTACTCCTTCGTCTTGGGTGAGTGAAAGTGGAAAAGTGGTTTTGATAGGAGATGCTGCTCATGGAACTCTCCCTTGGGTTGGACAGGTAAACATTCTCATACAGTGTAACAATATGCTTATTACTTACAATTGTTATATAATCTAGGGAGGAGGAATGGCCCTCGAAGATGCAGTAACACTAGCCGAATGTCTCAACCGCGCAACGGCCACTAGCGAAATCCCATCAGTGCTTCACACATTTCAAGATATCCGACAACCGCGTTGTAAACGAGTTCAAGAATGGGGCGTAAGGAAAGGTGCCCGAGCGATTCTTCCCGATGGACCGGAACAAGAGAAACGAGATAGGAATTTTGCGTTGTTTAATGCGTGGATAAATGCTGATACATGGGATAAAGTTCATGTCAATGAATTACCGGAACTTGAATCGGGGAATTGGAAGGCTTGGTTGAAGGGTCATGATGCGGTTTATTTGGTGAGTTGTTGTTCTTTTCTCGCTTAATGTGTCCCTTTTCTTCTTCTTTTGGCTAGGGGGTATTGAGATACACTTTTAGGTTAATCAGAGGGATCAATTCCTATAGCAGCCCCTAGTAAAAGCTCGAGTATAGACAAGATCAGTTGACATATGTGTTACGGCTGACTTTTGTTTTGGTTACCATAGGCAAATTTAGTACTTGACAAAAAATTTGGACAGCGGCGATCGTGATAGATGTTATGTAAGACATATTTCGGGAAAAGGTTCAAGAGAGAACCATAAGAGTGAGAATGGATCTCGATTATAATTTGTATCATGAAATATGGGCATATTATAACTGCCCAACGATGCTCCCACTAACAAATGCTCTTGCCCCACTACTTTCGACCTTTACCTCCTCACCTCTACTTCTTCCTCTACCCCTTTCATATACACTATTTAATTCTTCTTCTCGTTCCCCTTCAACAACTTTCTCTCTTCCCTTTCTTCTCTCTTTTATATCCCCACCCCTTAATCCATCTAATACTAACCATACTTTATCTCCTATCCTCGAAACAAATTTCCAGACTTTAACTATAATTTTACCCTATCTTGTATCCGAGTAATCTTTCTCTAGAAATCTGCCTTTTTCCATTGCTCAAGTGTTTTTACTGCGCCGGAAAGGGAATGTTCGGAAGAGGGGATCCAGATTATTATTGTGTAGAGGCCGAGGAGCATGAATGTTGAGAATCTACCATGTTTTAACTTTGTTCATTGAAATTGTAAATGTTTAGAGACAAGTGGAAGGCATGGAAGAGAGAGATAGTGATGGGAATGGGAGAAAGGAAGAGAAACGAACATTAAAAATGTGTATAAAAGCCATTTTAATACCTCGTGACACGTCAAAGACTGAATTCCGTTCGAATGAACAAGTTTGTCAATGAGAAGTGTAATAAAGATCCGTATATGTCTCCTCGCCCTGTTGTGCTCTATTGTTAACGCATGAATTATTGGATTCGTCTTGACCATTTTGTGAATTCTGGAACATGTTTGTTGTCCTATTCCCGCTCCGTGCTTTCAGTTACATTATAGAACGACGTGACAGATGTTGATAGTGTGGATCTCGGACAGACCAAGCAAGTTGAGGTGCAAAATTGTAATCCCAGAGTCCTGCATGATAAGTTCCCAGTCGGCTGATAGCTGCACGGCTCATTTGATCAGCAATTCCAGATAATGCTATCAACTTGTCTGAACCTTCTGTGAGAGTAATGGTACTATAAAGAGCTACAATTTCTGTCCAGATTCTGAAATGAGGATTGCTGGAATCATTGAAGGAAATAATATTGCTGAAATGTCTTTTGAGCTCGAGTTTCCTTTCCGTACCCGTAGCACTAGGGTATGAATACTGAGCCACCTCCGATCTCAACCCATGATTACATTCCCAGAGAATCTGATCATCTGTAAAATGCACCACACGGGGGGCAAGTAGCCGTTCTTGGAAAACCCAGGAACGATGATAGAGGGGTTGCCCCTCTAGAGGATCGCATATAAACGGTCCGATTTCCAACTTGTCCTTCTCGAAATATTTGCTTTTTGGGCGAATAATGCATGGCAAAAGAGAGAGAGGATTGTATTTGCTAAACATAGTCATACTGCTATCACAAGCAGCACTTGCGGCGATGTTAAGTACGGATCCAGCGTATATTTCTCCCATGATCGCTGATTCAGGTCCAAAACCCGACTAGGAATTTTCGCGCTTAGACGACGTTGACACTCTTGATGGCTGCGGATACAAACCTGTAACAAGTCCTTGATTCTTTCTATAGTCAAATCCGAGGAAGTAGAGCCAGTGAGGTGGGGGGACCATTGTTCTCCGAGTTCTGCATATGACTTCAGCAAATATTGAGATATTATTGGTTTAGATATTTTTCATACCGTCTCCATAAGGTGCATTGAAACGATTTTCTTCCAGACTGTTTAACTCCGTCCAGTAGCTAGGCAAATAACAATATTCACCTGGGTGTGAAACTTCACACATCATCCTTATTTGTTGGCCTCTGCGCGACAGTTCAACATACGTTCGAAAGTCCGTAGATAAGATCTGATATCTCTCGCGTGTAGAGAACGTGCGAATCTGTGTGGGAAGAGACTTGGAAATGCTGCGATGTTCAGCTTTGGTCCCAAGGATTTTCCTTATCTGTTGGGATCACAAGGATGAGTATACTCGATTGAGTGCACTTAGTTCTGGGTCTGGTTTGGTGGTTGGTATGATGTCTGTTCTCTACAAGTCTACGGAGCCCTCTGTCTCGGCTACGGAACCAATCCCTGTAGGAGAGTTCCGTAGAATGCTTCCAACATTATCCATCGCTCAAAAATTGAGCAGAGGTGGCAGCCAGATGCAGCGCTCCGTTAGAGGAAAAGAAAAGAATAATGGTTTTTGCAGCTATCCGTAGGTGGGGTTGGTTCGGTGTCGTCATCGTTGTCTTGCTAAATGGAACTCTCGTTGAACAAGCTGTTACAGAGAGAACATAGCTTTCCAGTAATACAAGGGAGGGAATCAGAAAGCATAGGTCTTCCTGTCAAGCTAGTCAAATCCATCTTACAGCCGCGCAAGCTGTCGGATCCCTCCTTCAAATGTTGCTACGAATTGCATCGCTTCTTTGCAGAGTATAGCCTTCAGTTCATATTCGTGGCCTGCAGGTCCAATTCGAATTTTGACGTAAGGTCCAGAGTATTGTAAAGCAAGAGGTGGTGAAGAGAAAGCAGCGGCAGACTGCATCGGGTGTAATAGTGGCTGTCTAGTCGTCAGTAGGTCATCAGGACGTTCTTGGTCATCTTGCGACTTACTTTTGTTCATGTTTTGGACCAGCTCAGGTGTCGTAGCGACTGACGAAAAGGGCTGACACTGGACGGCGTTGGGTTAGGGATAGAGGACAGAGTATTACTGTCAAGGTAAGGAGTTCCAAGGAGCATAAAAGAGTGAATTTTGATGTCTGTCTAAGTAAAAGTAGAGCTATCTAAGGTGGTCCTTATATAGTGTGAGTTGAAGCTAAAAAGGCTAAATCAGGTGCTTTAATCATGGGACTGATCATGTGATTTCCTTGACAATTACTGTTGGAATATCTATTAGACGGATCATTACGGACCGCTTACGGGCCGTAACTGCTCCGTAAGTGGACCACCCGGAAATTGCAGTAGCCCTATTAGGCGAGCGCAGGCTATGCCTGTAACTGTAGCTAATGAGCTGTTCCAATACGGTTAGCTATAGCTACGGAGCTTGAAGGAGTATATAGATAGGAGTAAGCTGTAGTACTAGAAACAACAACAATCCACCATCATATACAAGCATACTGTCATACACTTTAACTAGTAGGAGTAACACGTGCTCTATGAATAAGCGTTGAACCGACAATTACATTACTGATATAATTATTTTTATCGAGATTCCTGTAACCACGACGCAGCTAACCAGGGTCCTTGCTTGCTTAATTAGAGGAGCCAGGGGTAGCAGGTTGTGATTCCCGTGACCAGCCAGTCCTGTGTGGGGTATAAAAGGCATCCGCCTCTCCTGTATCTCTGCTCCGTAGTAGCCATATGTTAGAAAGAAAGGTTACTAAGGAAGAGCTACAAGCTTTACATTGTTGGACCAACCTTGATGAACAGCAAGGCTAGAGCTCTATCATTCATGAAGTGGGTTCGGTATTGTCCGCCTTTTCCTGCTGTCGACACTCCTATCGACACGACACGACAGCTCAGCCGACACGACACGACAGCCGACACGACAGCCCAACCAACATCAAATAGTCAAATCACTTTAAAATCCCTAGATTCTTCGCATACATAATTTCCCAAGCAGAGAAACATGACTGAACTAGTTCTCTCATCACGCCCACTCGC
>QYAO01000131.1:0-13618 GCA_003988895.1 Hyphodiscus sp. D1413
AGGTCGTCTATAACCCTCTATATACCAGCGCAATAGCTAGTATAGTCCGCCGGCTCTTCCCTACTAATCAGGCGATCTATAAGCTCTCCTGATAATGCTATCCTAAGGAGACCCTTCTTAATCATATTATCCTAGGCCTACCCCTTGGCTTTAAGAAGCGTCTATTCGAACTCCTAGAGGAACTCACGGAATAGACAGTCCCCCTACTTGATCTTATTGATTTTGGACATTGCCTTAGCCTCCTTTTATGGGTCTATGAATACTAGGTCTATCTACTTAAATAATTCATAGACCATAAACTAGTCTATATCTTTTATAAACTCTATCTATGGGTATATCCTCTTTATGGCCAGCCCCCTTAGACAATCTACTATATACTATACCTGCTCCTCCTCTTGTCCAATCGCTTATATATTAATTCAGAGCTTTGCTTCTAGCCCTCCTTAGAACTAGGGGTATATTGACTTGTCTTTGTAGGTATATAGATTAGGATAGTAGTACGAGTGTTTTAGCTTGCTTTATAGGTCTATTAGAGGTATAATGGGTTGAATTAGTAGTATAGAAGCTGGACTCATGTCTATAAGGGGTCTCTGGGGACTATTATTGACTAGTATCTCTAGCTATAAGGATAGCTACTGGTTTGACCTCTATAGTGACTCATTTACTGCTCTCTGATTCTCTATAAACTCTATCAACTACTGGGGTATGCTCTCTGCTTGCTCTAGTGGGCTAGTATTCTCTATAACTTCAATTATAGTCTATAGTAGATGCTGCTTCTATGCGATCCAGGCAATCGACTTGATAACCAGTCTATAAAGGACTTATTCTATATGATCTAGACGACCGACTTATCAACCAGTCTATAATAGACTTACTTCTATGTGATTTAGATAACTGACTTATCAACTAGTCTATAAAGGACTTATTCTATGCGATCCAGACGACCGACTTATCAACTAGTCTATAATAGACTTACTTCTATATGATCCAGACGACCGACTTATCAACTAGTCTATAATGGACTTACTTCTATGTGATCTAGACGACCGACTTATTAACTAGTCTATAAAGGACTTAACCCTAGTCTAATTAAAGATAAAGGATGAGTTTATTCTATTATGATAGGCTACTTCTAATAACTCAGGGTAAGGCAGGTCATAGGTTGAATGATTAAGAATAAACTAAGGAACTAAGAGTATAATATAAGAGTCTTGAATATAAGTATTTATAGGTTATAAACAACCTATTATCCTAGTGATAGACTATAAGTGGTCTGTTAGCTGACCTCTGACCAGCTTGGACCAGTCCTGAGTCTCTTTAGGGGTTAACCCCTTATACCTTCTAACTCTCCTTTAATATCTTAGAACCTTAGTAGGTGCTTCTGATCCTTACTTTCTATTACCTATGAGTCAGGTAATAATAATATATAATAATAGAAACCTACTCAGAATAATCAATAAATCAATATCATAGATTCCTTGCTTTTATTTGATGATAGGCATATCTAGGTATAAGAGAACTCTCATATTATATAGGAGAAAGCATAGAGTATAGATCGCCAGATAAGTTTCAAAACCTTTATAGAATAATCCTAAACTAATAGAATAATTCTAGGCTTATAATAGAGCATATAAGGTTAGGATAAAGTATAATAGGCTACTTCTAATAACTCAGAGTAAGGCAGGTCATAGGTTAAATGATTAAGAATAAACTAAGGAACTAAGAGTATAATATAAGAGTCTTGAATATAAGTATTTATAGGTCATAAACAACTCATTATCCTAGTAATAGACCATAAGTAGTCTATCAGCTGACCTCTAACTAGCTCGGGCCAGTCCCGAGTCTCTTTAGGGGTTAACCCCTCATATAAAGAAGCCAGACTAGGAAGGCTTATCTGATATAGAAAAACAATCAGAGATCAAGAGGATAGAGGAGCAAGTCATAGATACTCAAGTAGTAGCTAGTAGAGATATAGATTCAAAGCTAACTACTATATTAAATAAAGAAGACTCTATTATTTGAGGAATCAATAAGGAGGAGAAGAAGGAGAAGATAAAGACCTTAGAATAGGGACTAGTATAAGTCAGTAAATATATTCCTTTATTCTTACTCTATGACTTAGATTATACTAAACTCAATATTAAGACTTACCTACTAAGGATATAGAGATAGAGGAGGGCTCTTTAATCAATGATACTATTACTAAGACCTTTAATAAGAATATAAAGCCACTGATCGAGCACTAGGAGAGGTATATTATTGCTATAGGATAATACCTAGAGCCTAATATATCGAGTAAGGAATTATAGAAGTTTATATAGAATACTAGTAATCCTACTAATATTGCTTAATATCTAGAGAAGTAGAATAGAAATAATATAGATATTAAGGAGGAAATAAAAGAGGATAGTAGGGAGAAGGAGGATAATGATAATACTAATGATCTAGAAGTAGTGATTAATAGTAATAAAGAAGATAAGGACAATAATAAGGATAAAGAAATGAGAGATTTTATTATTGATAATGAATAGAGTACTACTATAATTCATTTATAGGTAGTTAGAATCATAGGTCATATCTACTTCTAGGTTCTTATATGATTATACTTTTTACCTAGGAAGTTAGTTTTATTATATAAAATGAATATTATATAAAATAAATATATACTCTAATAGTATATAATAATAATCATTATATCTATACTAAACTAATATAAATAGTATTATTGCTTAGTATTATTACTTATAATATATATATGGTGATATATAGAGTATAGAACTAGTAGCTGAGTATATATAATCACTATCTATATGATATTATAATCATAGTCTATCGAATACTAAGCTATAATCACTGATCAGTACCTTAGTATCTTACTTAGACCTCAGTATATATATAATCACTGATCAGAGCTTTGATCTATATAAGCTAGTTAGATAGTTTTCTCTTTTCTTTTCCTTTTCCTTCCTTAGAATAGAATCAGTCAATTAACTCTACTAAAGAGCTCTATTTCTCTCTCAAAGTATATATTCTCTGATTAGACCTATATTTCAATATATAATAGTTATGAGCCCGGTATCGCTAGTACTCTAGAAACCACGCTTCTCTAAGAGCTATAAAGCATATACCTCTAACTACTTATATGATTTAAATAAGGGAATTATAAAACCATATATATCTAATCTTTTAAACCCTCTTAAGTAATCTTTAACTCTTATTCTACTATCTAAGGGACTATATAACTTATCTACTATTAGGATGATGAGCTCTAATATCTTAGGCAAGGTTCTCTCTATTGATATCATTCTTTATAGACAAAGCAATTATATAGAATGGCTAGATCAGCTAAAATATTACTTAGCTAAGCTTGATCTCTGAGAATACCTCAATCTCTATCCTAATCTAGAAGAAGACCTAGAGGAAGATCAAGATATTGATCTAGAAGAAGACCTAACTAAAGATCTAAATATATTCAAGACCATTAAAGATCTGATAAAGGAAGTCATAACTCAGTAAAAGGAATGAGTAGAGCTCTATAAATAAGAGATGATAGAGTATAGAAGACTCAATATACTATTATCGTCGATAACTATAAGATCGATATTAGATATATAAACCTTAGCCTCATCTATCAAACCTCCCTCAAGACTATTCCCTATTAATTATAAGCTAGTCATATATAATGATATCAAATACTATTATAAAGCTAGGATAGATATAGTCAGGAAATCAGAGTCTGCCTTAAAGCAGAGATCAAAGTCACTTCAATTGATTAAGAATTGAGTTAATAGATCTATAGACAAGGAGATCTTATGACTAATCAGAACTATGCTTCTTTATAATAGCAAGGCACCTGTCTATAATATGATCATGGAAATCGCTCTCCTTATATCGCCTAGAGAAGGAACCTTAAAGGCTATGATCAGATAAACCTACTAAGATATGCTCATAGAAGCTTAGTAAGGAAGTAGTAATCATATAAAGTAGTATAAGAAATAGTTAATCGCTCTTATCAGTATATATATATATGATATTCTAGACATATAACCTAGATTTCTTACTATAATGGACTTCATTAAAGCAGTCAGTATAAAGATGCTTCTAGAATAGTCAAGAGAGTAGAAAAACAAGATCATTACTCAATAGGAACTTAGTAAGGATATTATCAGTCTTAATCATATTAGAAGGCTTTTTTAAGCTTAACTATAGTTCTTAGATCTAGATAATAGAAAGATTAGATCATAATACCTTATTATAGCTATACTTAGTAATCATAGCAACAAACGATTACAATCAATAAGTTTATTATCTAGGCATACCTATCTATGTCTTCTAATCAGGGATAAGTATGATTACAAACCCATACTCTATAGATGCCTTGAATATATAATCACTAGAAACTCTAATCTTAAATTCAAGAATCCAATTATAGATCCTAAGAAGATAGAGATCAGAGAATACTTAAAGCTAAACTCATAGAAATGGCTAGTCAAGGAGAAGGATTAGCAATCTAACCTAGGATCTACTAGCTCTTTATCTAGCAAAAAGCATAGATCTAAAAAATACCCTAGATTAGTTAATATAGCAATCATTGATTCTAGACTCCTAGATCTTAATCCTAGAATCTACTTAACCTAGGGTACTTATAAGCATTACTCGCTCTTAGAAAGCACCCTCTTCGATAACTATAGAGCGATATACCTAGTCAATGATAAGTCAAGACTCAATATAGGATCTTTCTATAAATCAAATACTAGAGAAGTTATAGAATATAGAATGAGATCTCTATCTATCATTAGATATAGTACTTATATAATCAAAAACATCCTCTTAGGTAATAATAGTAATTATATCTAAGATCTTATATTAAAGAATATTACTATTATTAAAGGTTTCTATATAAATATTATCTCTGAGAGTACTCTATTCAAAGCTAGTATATGGTTTTATAGTCTTGACTATATCCTCAGGTATAGTGATCTAGGTTCTAGCGTTTTACTACTTATAATGAAACATAAGTTTAATCTAGTATTCTTAGAATACAAGCCTTTTTCTACCTATCTAAGCTCAATTACTAATATAATCATGGGATCTATAATAATCTTTCTAACTTATAAGAGAAGCTTAAACTCTATATTTAAGAGATCTTGGGATTACCTTAAGCCAAGGAATGATTCTATAGAACTCTAGTATAAGAGAGCTAGACATCTAAGACTAAGGATCCTTAAAAAACTCATATAAGCAGCTAGGAATATGATCATTCAAGGGATACTAGTAGTAAAATGTAAATCATATACTCTTATATATATAAGACAAAAGATCTCGAAACTAGAACCTACCTTCAAATCACTAAGACCTTTTTAGAGAGTTCTCTAGGATTTCTTTGATTTTCTAATCATATATAATAGTATATCCTAGCTCCTTCTAATCAAGGATGAATTCAATAGGAAGATATAGGGATATATATTATCAACTAAAAACAAGGACAACCTCTTTGAGTCGATCTTATACTTTGAGAATTAAGTAAAAAGACAATTTGGTTTGATAATCTATAAACTCAAATATGATCAAGATACTATAGTAATTAGAATCAATAGTCTAATCTAATATAAGCGATAGATAAGGGAAGAAGGAATTGACTTAGAGCTTATGCTCAGTCATACTCATGAGCTAATAGGATCAATAGAAAAGGCTAGGAATAATATAATCAATAAATTCATTAGAATAAGGATTGATATAAATCTCCTAGAAAACCTATAGCCAGAGACAGTATCGGCTATAATATACCTATATAGTATGCTTCCTTCCAAAACCTATGAATTCTGCTCATCAAACAAAGTCCTATACTCATGGTTTAGATCATACTTTAGGTAATATAATCTAGAACTTATAACTCATATAATAATAGATCTCAGACCTGACTAGAATGGAATCTATACTTATAGAGCTCGGATATATCTGCTAAAGAAGGATTATAAGGCAGGCAGAGATAAGAGAGCATTTAAGGTACTTCTTAGAATATATATTAGATATCTAATTAGATATAGTATATCTAATATATATAGGATCTAGGTACCTTAACTTAAAAGAGTAATCATTATAAGGAACATTACCTTTAATAAAACCAAGTTTTATACTCTAGATCAAGAAAAATCAGATTAATAACTACTTTAGATCATAGAAGAAGTTATAATGATGATCGAGGAGCCCGAAATTCAGGACGCTATAGATAGGATCATTGAAAACCTTTAAATTAGTGCTTCTAACTCTATTAAGATAGATAGTCTATCTATACTAGAATAATAAAATCTAGGGAGTAAGCTCTTAGATAAAGGTTTAGAGAGCCAGAACTCGGGGGTAAGCAGAGAATATAGACTTCTAACTCCTGATAAAACACCTAAGCTAGTAATAATATAAACAGATACTAGGAATGATAGTAGTACTAATCAATCAATTGATTATATAATAACTATAAACAATACTAATGCTAAATCAGTATAATCAGATGATAAGCATATAAATGCTATAGATATAGCTCTATTATAGAATAAGTACTATAATACGAGTAATCAATCAATCCTATAAGTAGTAATATACTAAAGTAAGGAATTGCTTAGCCTATTATAAGGCGAATACAGCTCTAGTAATCATAAAACAACTATAAGTAGCTCTAGATAAACCTAGTAGGAAGGGAGTATAAATATAAGATCTATAAGACAGAATAAAAGGCTATAAGAGATTAGTAAAACAGGACTAAGTAGGAATAAGAACATCAAAACTATACTTATAGCAATCCTTAGTTCTATAAAAACACAGCTCAATGAGTTTAATAAAACCTTTATATTAGACTTATATAGAGAATATAAAGTCTAGATAATATATATAGTAATCACTATATCTATTCTAGTAAATCATAAGTCTAGGGCTAATATACTTCTAGTTTTGAATAAGGTCTATCAAAACAATCTCTCAAAAGCATCTCACCAATGGTCTGATTTCTAGAATCACCTATATAGAGTATACTTTATATAGGATATAAGATCAAAGATTATAAACCTTAAAGCAAGAGACTATTAGAGATAGGTTAAGATCAGTAAAATAACCTTAAAAGCAATTCTACTTAAGTAGATATTCATCTATAAAGTAGATATAGACGGATTTATAGTTTATTATAAATCACGGATTATTATAAGAGGAGATCTCTAAGAGAAAGATTCTATCTAATCAATATATATAATAATACTTATTATATACTCTTTTAGAGTAATAATAGCAATTATAGTATACTTTGATCTCAAAGTCAAGCAATATAATATAATTAATATATTTATCAATATAAAACAGAGTATAAATAGTATTCTAGTTATATATCAGCTCTTATTAGGTTTTAAGGAGGATAGAATATATATAGAGATTAATTAAGCCCTCTATAGATTGAGAGATTCACTAGTACTATAGTATTAAGAGTTCTCTTCTATACTAAAGGGACTAAGACTCACTCAATATAAGGAAGAGCTATGTCTATTTATCAGCCTAGATCATAAGGTCTTTACTATATTCTATATAGATGATATTCTAATCTTATATCATAAGAGTAATAAGAAACTTGCTTATTAACTCATAACTAATCTTAAGAAGTCATATGAATTCTATGACTTAGGGGATCTGAAATAGTTCCTTAGAATAAGAGTGATTAGAGAAAGACAGCTTTTAAAGGTCTCTCTAGTTTATAATATATATATTGAAAAGATCACCAAGAAGTTTAAACTAGATAGATAGAAGTACCTAAGTACTCTACTCCTAATAAAGGAACTTATCAGAAATCAGGAAATAGCTACTCTAGTAGAGATTAAGGGATACTAAGAAAAAGTTAGATCTCTACTATATACTACTATTATGATTAGGACAGATATAGCCTTTATAGCTGCCCTACTATCACAGTTTCTAATAAATCCAAGCTCTGACTATATAAGTATAATAGAATAGATAATCAGATATCTCTAAGGAATATGTTTTCTTATTCTTTAATATAGGGGAACTATTATAATTTAACTTATGATTGCTTTAGATACTTCCTTTATAGATAATCTAGAAACTCGTCGATCTTCTTATAGGTATACTATAAGCCTTTTTAGGGGATTAATCGCATAAAAGGCAGTCTAATAACCTACTATAACTACTTCAACTACTAAAGCAGAACTCCTTAGAATAGAGTAAGTAGTAAAAGAAACAATAGTACTTAAGCGCTTTTTTAAGGAAATCAGACTTCTATTAGATGACTCTTAGACTATCTTCTATAATAACTAGTAAATAATCAGACTCATTATTAGAGAAAACGAAAGAATTATTATAAAACTATACTATATAGACATTTAAAATATATAGCTAAGATAAGAGTATAGTTTTGGTTTATTTAAGATCAAATATCTACTAATAAATAATATACTAGTAGATAGACTAATGAAAAATCTCCTAAGATATAAGTTTAAAAGCTTTAGAGACCTTCTAAATCTCAGAGATATCAGAGGAGTGATCGAAAATCTAGGGAATAAGAGCCTAAAACATTGATCTATTATTAAAAGTCAATAAATCAATCAGTAAAGCATATAATTTATAGATCTCAATCAGAGATTCTATCAATAATCCGAGCTAGTACTATAGTAGTTTTCATATTCTTATAATGCCTTAGATCCTAGAAATATAGTTTTTTCTTAAGATTAAACTTTTCATTTATAAAATCATTTCTAAGGGAGGAAAATCTAATCACTAGGGTATCTACTATAGAACTCTAATCTAAACTATGATTATAAATATCATACTATAAATCTCTGAAAACACAGAATAAAGATCTATATAGATCAATAAATCCTATTAATGATAGTATAAACTAGACTGGTTTCTAGATAAAGTAAGATATATTTATATCATTTATAATATACCCTCCTGGCTTTTTGAGATTCTACTACTTATAAAAGGATCACCAAAACCGCGGTGAGGCTGATCATCGTTATCATTATCATCATCATTATCATAGCGGTGATAAGGTCTAGGCTTAAAATTAGGAGAAGGAGAGTAAGTATACTTCTTTATCTTCTTCTTCTTCTTATCCTTCTTAGCCTTCTTCTGTTCATTATATTCATCCTTTATATCCTCTAGTATGACCTTTACTACGTATTATAAGCTTATAAGGCGCTATATAGATGATTAATTCAGTAAACTAATATCATAATAGGAGATATTAGGGAATAGTTAGAACTTATACTTATAGAAGTATCTCTATCATACTTTATAGTAAGGAAGCGATCATAAACGCACTGAGCATAGTCAGGAATGGAAATGTAAGGGTGTCTAGAGCTATATTTATAATAGCGATCTCTACCTATAGCGTTCTTATAATACTCTCTATCTGATTTATTACCTAAGGCAGATCTTATATAACTAAGGCAAGGGTAATCATTCAATGCTCTATACTTATAATATATACCTCTGATTAGTATAATATTAGTAGTATAGGCATTCAAAAATCGACTACTAGCTCTTAGAGATCCTTCTTTAGAGAGTCTATATAGAGGAGCTCTTAAAACAAGAGATACTAATATAATAGGACGGACTAGAGCGATAGGAGGAGGAGGAGGAGGAGGATCAGTAATAGCTATTATAGCCAGCAGGTCAATATCAATAAAAGGATCATCTTTATAGTCATTATTATAGTCATTATCATTCTCCTAGACCAGCTTCCTAGTATTAGTATATATTTACTAACCATCAATCATTTACTAGAATATACTTATAATATCATTGATAAGTTGCTGATGAGCTTCTTCTATAGTAGAGGCAGTAGTAAAATCTTCTAGTATAATACTAATAGGACTATCATTCTCCTAAGTAATAGGTTGTTTAGAATCATTATCATTCTATATAATAGATTGTTTAGGACTACTATTCTCCTTAGAAATAGATTGTTTAGAACCATTATCATTCTCAGTAATAGATTATCCAGAATCACTACCCTTAGTAATAATAGCTTACTTAGAAATATTATCATTCTCAGTAATAACTTATTCAGAACCACTATCATTCTTAGTAATAATAGCTTATTCAGAACCCTTATTATCATCTATAAAACCAATAAGCTCTTCCTCTTCTACTCTCTAATTCATATCAGTATAAGATCATAAAAGTAAGAAAAACTCACCTTTCTATGCTTTATATCTACTATCTTTTTCATATATATAGACAATTCTGCTTTAGAGATTCTTTTAGGCATGGTAAATGTTTATAAAAAGCTTTTCCGCGACCTTGGAATAGTATAGGAAAGACAAGAAATAGAGGCTTAGTATGGCTAGAGAAGGTTATAAAAGAGAGTTATTAAAGAAGTTCAGAAGTTAGTTTAGTAGCCTTATATGATCTGATCATACTAGTATACATGGTTCCTAATTGGGACTAGCGTCTATGTGACTCGGATTCTAGCGAGGCCTAAGTGGTTCCCTAGTAATAGCTAGGAACTTAAAGGTGATACTATAGCTACTATATTATAAGCGATTAGAAGCCTTGGTTCTACTAAGACAGCAATCAATCGGAATCAGGTTTTGAGGTATTATAGGCTTTATAGCATCATAGATGACTAATTCAACCTGGGGGGTATATAGCGATATATAGAGCATAGAACTAGTGGCTGAGCACATATAATCACTGTCTATACGATATTGCAATCACAGCCCATCAAATACTGAGCTATGATCACTGATCAGTACCTCGGTATCCTACTCAGACCTCAGTATACATATAATCACTGATCAGAGCTTTGATCTATATAAGCTAGTTAGATAGTTTTCTCTTTTCTTTTCCTTTTCCTTCCTCAGAATAGAATCAGTCAATTAACTCTATCAAAGAGCTCTATTTCTCTCTCAAAGTATATATTCCCTGATTAGACCTATATTTCAATATATAATAATATAACTATGATTTGGAATCTATCCCTTATAGGCTAGAAGTTTTATTCTATTACTGTTTTGTCTATACTAAACTAATATAAATAGCATTACTACTTAGTATTACTACTTATAATATATAACTATGATTTAGAATCTATCTATTATAGGCTAGAAGTTTTGTTCTATTACTGCTTTATCTATGCTAAAATAATATAAATAGCATTACTGTTTACTATTACTGCTTATAATATATAATCATGATTTAGAATCTATCTATTATAGGCTAGAAGTTGTTTTATTAATCTAAACTCTCTATTACTACTATTTTAAACTCTCTACTATCATTATTCTAAACTCTCTATTATTATTATTCTAAACTCTCTACCATTATTGCTCTAAACTCTCTTACTAATACTAAAACTTAAGTAGACTTTTATTATCATATCTAGACTATCATAGATTATATCTTATATATAATTCAATTAAAGTTCTTCTATAGTCTATGTCTCTTTTAATCATCCTAGATCAGAGGGTTCCTAAGCTACTATAAGTACTGAGGATAGAAACATTGACTCCTCTATCGATGAAAATGATCCCTTCTAGGATCATAATAGTAAGTTATTAGCATTTGATCTTAGCCCTAATAAAAGATATACTATCTAGGTCTTAGAGAAATGATAAGAGTAGTATACCTAGTGATTAGCTAAGCTCAAAGAATATCTAGATCATGCCTACTTTAAGAGTCTTAGCTAGAAAAATAAGTAAAGATCACTATCATAGAATATATTCCATTAAGCTATAGATATAATAACAATGCTTCCAAAGGCACTATATAAGGGCTATTAGAAGGCATATGCCTACTCTAAGCTTAAAAAGGGAGGCAGTAGTATATCTATACTCCTTTAGTATATACCTAGGTATATCGCGTCTAAGGGATAGAAGATGATCATAGACTCAGGTATAATAACCTTTATATATATATCAACTACCCCTTAAAAATATATACTTATTTCCCTAGGATATAAGAACTCCTCCTTTTATATATAAAGCTTAGCAGAAGCAGCTCTATATTACTATCATATCTACTAATTTACCCTTTCGATTTATAGAGAATATAGAGATTCAAAAGGCATTCGAAATGCTTTACCTAGATATCATTATTCTATACTATACTACTATTTATTCTGATCTAGATACTAAATATCTTCTTATTATATCTTAATTATTCAAAGATCTACTACCAAATAGTAAGGTATCTATTATACTAGATAAGTAATAGAGTCCCTTTACTTAATCATATATTGCTATTATAGTATACTTTATTATAGTAGACTAGGAGTAGAGAGAAGTCCTCATTGGGTTTGAATATCTCTAAGGTACTTATACTATAAAGGCCATAGTAGATATTGTATTTGATGTCTTATAGCATTATGAGCTCACTACTAAATTATATTATATAATAACTGATAGTACTACTACTAATAGTAAAATGAGGAGGGACCTTGATATAATACTTGATGAGTTAAATATAGGCTTATCTGCTATTGAGTGGGATCATAAGTCAACTAAGATTCCTTATCTAGTATATATGATATAATTAGTAGTCAAAGTAATACTAGGATGGCTGGATATATACTTAGATCAGAATAATAGAGATAAGGATAGTAAGGAGGAGTTTGAGTTTGAGGATGAGAATTCTATAATGACTATAATCCAAAAAGTAGATATAGCCAATAGTAATATCGAATAGTAATGCTAATATATTTGGTTTTGATAGATATGGAGTATAGGCAACCTAGTAAGCCGATCGAGCTAAAGAACCAAACTACTCTTAGAGAAGCAATCAGAAGCTAAACGGAAACGACTCCTATGCTTAAAGAAGGATATCGATATTAGATAGAACTCAACCTATGATATAGTCCTATAGACAATGCGTTTATAGGTTCTACTGAAAAGCTAGCTTAAGGGAGAGATAGAGAAGAACCCTTTCCTTAAGAAGCTAACCCTAATAAATATAGATTAGAAGAAGTTAAGGTATCTTATAGTCTTACTTTGTCCTTTTATCAAGTTTACTAGCCTCATTGGTTTAAGCAAGGATACTACTATTAACTATATATAGAATATTTATAACTCACTCTTTAATTATCTCGAAGACCTTTAATTAAAGCTCTTAGGAAAGGACTAATCACTAAACCCATGGATTTTAGAGTTTAGATCTGCTATTAAAGCTGGTCTTGAGTCACTAAAGTTATATTACTCCTATATAAGTGGTCTAATAGAATAGTAATATGCTCTTATAGGCATACTAGACCCTACCTAGAAGCTTGATATCTTTAAGTCCAGTGATTAGACCTAGAAGCTAAGAAAGAAGTATGAGCAAATGTTTCTTGACCGCTAGGAAGATGGCTATAAACCCCTATTAATATAGGCTCCTTCTATAGAAAGTGGTATGGCTACTACTCCTAGAGTATAGATATTAAATTCGGTATTTCGATTGAATCGAGATACTCCTAGTATATAGATAGCGAGCTTAAGGCCAGAGACAGAGGCTGAGATCTACCTTTCAAGTCCTATTATATATAAGGGAGCTGATATATCTATTCTTATGATATAGAAGAAGTTAGAGCATGCCTTTCCCTTAGTTATAGCCATGGCCAGAGATATACTAGTAGTCCTAGGTATAT
>QYAO01000132.1:0-13313 GCA_003988895.1 Hyphodiscus sp. D1413
AGCTAGTTAGATAGTTTTTCTCCTTTGTTTTCCTTTTCTTTCCTYAGAATAGAATCAGTCAATTAACTCTACTAAAGAGCTCTATTTCTCTCTCAAAGTTCATATTCCCTGATTAGACCTATATTTTAATATATAATATAAGCAAAGGGACTTCCTTTCCTTTTTTCCTTCTTCTTTTCTCCTTAGTTTAGAATAGTCTTAATTGAACTAGTTTACCTATCTAATAGATCAGAACTTGGCTTTATAATAGTTAATAGTTTACTAGTTATAGCTCTAGTTCTCTTTATCTATAAACTAGATAAGAGACTAAGGTTTTATTAGGCTGGCCAAATGGTCTAGACCGAACCGGACCATGGCTCTTTTATAGACCGTTTTAAGACCATAGTCTGAAAATGACCATTCTTATAGACTATTATTAAGACTAGACCATATGATCTAGTCTAAGAATAGCCTAGGACAGGACTATAGCTCTTTTATAGACCATTTTTGAGACTAAACTATATAGTCTTTACTAAGAATGATCTGGTTTAGTCTGAGACTATATTAGTATTACTATTTTATATTACTCTTAGGATTAAAATTAGATTTAAGCTATTTTTTTAGAATGGTCCTATGGTTTAGTCTAAACCAAACTACTATAGTCTAGTCCTAAAAAAATATTATAGACCATTTAATAGTTCGGTCTAGAAAACCCTAGACCGAACTACTATGGTCTAGTCCCAAAAAAATATAGTAGACTATTAAACGGTTTAGTCTGAAAAATCCTAGACTAAACCATCAAAATACAGTCTGGTTTAGTCTAGACCGAAAAATATCAGTTTAGTCTAGCCAGCCTAGGTTTTATATCGACTACTAGGGCTTAAACCATATAACTAAGAAGGACTATTACCTACTATTACTGATCTATAAGACATTATAGAATATTAGTAAGGCTAGGTAGTTTATAAAGCTAGATATGATTATAGTATTCTATAAGATCTGGATTATAGATAGTAATGAATAGAAGATAGCCTTTTAGACCTACTATAGACTATTTGAGTGGCTAATTACTCCTTTTAGACTCATAAATATACTAAGTATATTCTAGAAGTATATTAATCATATACTATAGGATTATCTAGATGAGTTCTACTCTATCTATATAGATAATATCCTAATCTACTTATCTAAGAGCAAAGAATAGTACTAGGAATATATTAGTAAGATACTCTAACATCTATAAGATACTAGTTTATAGGTCGATATTGATAAATACGAGTTCGAAGTCTAATCTATAAAATACCTTAGGTTTATCATTAAAGCAGGAAAGGGTTTATAGATAGACCTAGTTAAGGTTAAGGCAATTAAGGACTAGAAGTCTCTATTATTAGTAAAAGGAGTATAAGGGTTCCTAGGATTTATAAACTTCTATTATAGGTTTATTTAGGGGTATTTGGATAGAGTATAGCCTCTAATAGACCTTATTTATAAAGACAAAAAGTTTAAGTAGTCTATAGAAGCAAAAGAAGCCTTCTAAAACCTAAAGGAGATTTTTATAACCGTGTCTATATTAGCCTAATTTGACTATAATAAGGAGATATAGATTGAAACTGACTTATTAGAGTAGTATATTAGGGGAATACTTTAGTAGCTTAGTACCTAGGGGCTCTAGGTCCCTTATGCCTTTTACTCAAAGAAGAATAATTCCATAGAATATAACTATAAAATCTATGATAAGGAGATGCTCGCTATTATATGATATCTAGAGGAATGAGATACTAAACTATAGGAGGTCTAGAGTTTTAAGATCTATATAGACTATAAGAACCTAGAATACTTTATAACTATCTATAAATTAATCAAAAGGTAGATAAGATAGTTACTAATCCTCTCTTACTATAACTTTATCATTATATATATCCCAGAGAAGGAGAATAAGTAAGCCGACGCTCTATTAAGAAGAGACTAGGACCTGCCTATAGGTATAGATGACTAATGGCTTATAGACTAGAATGTCTAATTACTAAAGCCAAGGATACTAGTAAAATACCCTATTATATAAGTAATACTAGTATAGACGAGTCCTAGAAGAAGGGAGAGAGTTATAGATAGATAATCTACTAATACCTAGGTAAGAACTCTACTAGACAAGCTTATAGATTAGGAAGGGGCTATAATAGATGACCTAGAATACTAGGAGATCTATAAGATAGTCAAGGATAGCTTATAGTCAATGTCCAAGTATTTATAGCTTAAGATATCAATGAGAGAGTACTTAGTATCAGAGGAAGGATACCTCTAGTTTAGAGGCAGGCAATGAGTACTAGCTAGGCAAGACCTATAGATCTATATCATTTAGTCTGTCTATGACTCTATAGTTATAGGATACCCTAGATAAGAGGGTATATATGCCTTCATAGCCTATCAGTTCTATTGGCCAGGAATAATAAGGGATATCCATTCCTTTATAGATAGCTATGACGGCTATAGTATGAATAAGCAATAGAGAGAGAGGCAGAAAGGCTTCCTTAAAACACTGCTGATCCCAGACCGGCTCTAGTCTGAAATATCGATGGATTTTATTGAGAAGCTACTAGAGTATAAGGGCTATTAGAATATGATTGTGATTATAGACTGGCTAGGGAAGGGGATTATTATAGATAGCCTACTAGACCTAGAAGTAGAGATAGTAACTAAGTAGTTCATTAGATAGTATTACTCATATCACTTCCTATCCTTTATTATTGTCTCTAATAGAGGGTTATAATTTACGGGTGCCTTATAGACTAGGGTCTGCCAGGTCTTATAGATCAAAAGATGTTTATTAATGGCCTTCTCCCCGGAAATAGATAAGGCTATAGAATGGATAAACCAGAACCTTGAGGCATACTTTCAATAGTTTGTCTTATATGCTTAAGATGATTGGCTCTAATAGCTACTACTAGTAGTATCAGCGATTTGTAGCCGAGTTATGGCCTCTATAGGTGTCTTACCATTCTTCCTATCTCATGGGTAGGATCAGACCCTATTCATAGACTTTATAGATGAGCTCATAGACCAGAATGGGAGGGATTTACCTATTATAAAGGCAGACAAGCTCTTATAGAGACTCAAGGACGCCTATGAATGGGCCCAGGCATCAATGACAGTAGTACAAGAGGCTCAAGAGAGATATATAAACCAGTATCGAGCCCAGGCCCCAGTATTCAAGGAAGGAGACCTAGTTTGGCTAAGCCTAGAGAACATTGAGACAACCTAACCCAGTAAGAAGCTTGATATCAAGTATATAAAGTTTATAGTCTAGAAGGTAGTTGGCTCTCATAACTATGAGCTCGATATACCTCCAGGAGTATACAATGTCTTCTACTCACAGTTATTATGACCTATCAAAGCAGTAATACTACTAGGTCAAGTGGTTATAGATATATACCCACCTATACAGATGGTAGATAGTGAGCTATAGTATGAGGTAGATGAGATCCTAGACGAAAAGGGAAAGGGTGCCTCTGCTTACTACTTGGTTAAGTAGACTGGCTACCAGAAGCCTATATGAGAGCCGAAGCTGGCTTTATAGGAGACAGTAGCCCTCTTATGCTGGGAATAGAAGCTATAGATAGGCCTAGAACCCATAAGTAGGCGATGAGAGCATGGCCTCACCCAAAAGGGCTATCTAAAGGAGAGAAAGGGGGGTAATATAAGGGGTTAACCCCTAAGGAGACTTGGGACTGGCCCGAGCTGGTCAGAGGTCAGCTAATAGACTACTTATAGTCTATTACCAGGACAATGGGTTGTTTATAACCCATAAACACTTATATTCAAGACTCTTGTATTATACTCTTAGTTCCTTAGTTTATTCTTAATCATTCAACCTATGACCTGCCTTACCCTAAGTTATCGGAAGCAGCCCATCACAGCTGTCGGCCAGCTTACTCGATTTATATATGACCCATCACCGACATATATGATATATACTAAGCGCCTTCTATGATATTTGAACTATACTTAATAAATAGGAATTCAATATAGAGGACATATAGATATATAAAGCTGGGATTATAAGATTTATATCAATGCTATATAGGCAACTGAGAACGACAGAAAGAGCTTTTAGAGCTATGTTATTATATGATATAGGGGAGCTATATCATAGTAGGCAAATCGACAAAAGAGCACCTCTGAATCATTAATAGAAGTAGAGATCATCATAGCAAGTAAAGGAGGAAAGGAATCGGTCTAGTATCAAAAGCTAGCTATGGACCTATCAGAAACGCCTACTACTCTAGTACTATATTATGACAATAAAGCAGTAGTCTTATAGTATAGCAATATCGGAAAATATCATAGTAAAGCAAAGCACATCAAATTATAATACTTCTATATACAAAACGACCTAGTAGTACAGAACCGACTTCGAATCGAACACATATAGAGAAAGGAATAATCAGTAGACTATATGATAAAGCAGCTAAATCAAGACTTGATAGAAAAGCACTATATAATACTAGGTATGAATATTATAAAGGAGAGAATAGGTAAGAAAGGTTAATAGCGAGTACTCTTATACTATAACCTGATTAGCTTTAAAGTTGATAGGGAGTATTAAACTACTATGATAGACATAGATACTATGGCTAGGAAGAGTCGTTATAGGAGTTAATAAGGCTTAAGGAGATATTTGAGAATAGCTTTAAATTCACCTACTTAGAGCTAGTTTTTCAGCGTATTAGACTGATTTCACATATGAGGGAGTATCAAAAGTACTTGGTAATCAGTTATGCTAGCTAAACACGCTAAGGATATAAACACATATACATAGCTTAGTTTAGTTTCTGTCTAACCAACCTAAGAATCAACTACTATTCTTGATAATGTAAATAGGATTTTTTGGCTATATTAGATATAATGTCTATAGCGCCTTTAGAGTACTCCCATCCATAGTAGACTCGAATGCTAGAATATAGGCTATTATATAGACATTTTAAGTTATTCTCTAAAGAATTTGATTAGGCATTCTCCATTCTCCTTACTATAATAGGTAGGTAAAGGAGACATTCTATATATAATCTTTTGATGAGCTACTATCAGAATATAAGGATGAGGTAATAAATGAAACTTCTATGCTCAATGGGGGCCAGCCTATACTAAACGATGAATAACAAATTCACGACCCTATCTAAGGACCCTAGGTTCTAATATATAATCACCAAAACTTTATACCCCGATCGTATCATAAGCAGAATTTCCGGGCTCTAATCGATGAGGTGGATTCGATAAACTATAGGGACGACCATTCAGCTTATCTGGTCTATCCGAATGCCTAGAATAGCTAGGAGCTATTTGCTCTAGTATTCAGTCCCTCCTTATATATCATATACTGATATTTTATAAAGTACTTTGACAATGTTTGAAAACAATAGGGGTAGATTATCGACATTAGTCAAAGTAGATAGTACTGTCCGATACGACTAGTCACATATCACATCTTATAAAATATATAAATATAAGGATATACTAAAGTCAATCTCTTTTATTTAGGAACTTCTATTCTATGATTATTAGTCTAAAAGCTACTTTATTTGGTTCATAGATAAAGCATTACCAGTCGGTTTATGCTTTCTTTACTCTGATACTAAAACTTCTTTCTCTAGTATAGGATCTTATTAGGCTGACTAGCATCTAGTATTAATAGTCTATTTAAGAACTAAGCATATAATATATCCTATGACATCTACTATATCGCCTATCATAGCGTCCCTTATAACCACCATACTATCTTTGTAGAGACAAGCAAGCATAGTCCTAGGACGGGTTATATATACTAAGTCATAGGTAATATTTAAAAAGGAATGATATTTGGCCATAAAAAAAGCCAAAAGCCAGAAGAATCATTTACCTTTACCAGTAAGGAGTTCCTTAGAATAGTAGCATTAGTAGACTATTCCTGAGTTAGAGAAATTTATAATAGGATTGCTCTACTAAAGAAATAATTCCAGATAAGCAAAAGATTATATCCCTATGAGCCGATATGACATTGTTAGGAGTAGATGGCGGAAGCGGTATAAGCCTTATATAGAGCTAGCGTGCTTCGAATAAGAGAGGATACTAGATCAGTAGAGGCGAAAATGGAATACTAGACATAGAGTTATAAATATAGTGACTAGTATTATAAAAACCCAGATGAAACATATGAGTGGGCCAGCGCTAGATAAGTAAGTATGAGTACAACTACTATAAATGTCGAATCCCACTCAAGGGAAAGTAAGGATAAGGGCAAGGAAAGAGACTACTATAGAAAAGGCAGATAGAGGAGATGATATATTGCCTATCAATTACTACTATATGGCTCTAAATATAAACCTTATTATCCCAAGCCTTATTCATTTAGCAATTGTCTACAAACCTCCCAAGATGCCCTATGAATTGCGATAATATGATTCCCTCTATGACCTCTAGTATAAAACCCATACTATATATCCTCTTAGGAGCTTCTATAGACAACTTTCCCTTGATTACTACTAGTCATATCTCTAGTATATACATCCGCTCCTATCCCTATAACTCATTCTCTCGACTGCCTCTTTGGCAGATCGTGAATAAAAGTAATGCTCAAGACTATAACTCACTATAGAATATCTATATTCATATATATTTATTCAAGAATGGCTTAAGAATCTCTCCTACCTACCTATTCCAGTCACTATCCTACTGGCCATAAGAGAACATAGCTATCGCAAACTCTCAGTAGCTCGGATACCAACCAGAAAACTCCTAGTCCAATATTACTACCGAGTAATCCTCTTTAATATTAGTATGAGATAAATCAAGAGGACTTATGGCCCTTATTTTGATCATGATATTTTTCCACTGAAAGTCACTGTGAGTGAAGATGGGTCGATGATTAGCCAGTATAGAAGAGAAGATCCGACTATAGAATTCAGCTTTTTGGACTAGAAGGTTATTATAGATATACTTCTATACTATAGTATCATTGAGATTTTGTTTGATCTCGAAAGGCCCACCAATGCTAGAGTTCCGATCGCCGGTCCAGAAGATAGGATCTTAGAGGCCATACTTCCCCAGGCCGCCGAAATATCCTAGAGAGGGAATACTATATAGCTAATTAAAAGAAACTCATAACTATATAGTAATAGCTTCCTTCTGATTAGTACTCAGTAATCTCCATCGAGAATATAGTATATCTCCTGTGATATCCTCTATCATGATATAGATAACTTTCTTCTCAGCGTCGGAATAAATTATATAGATAATTGGAATGTAAACAGTAGTTACTCGACTAATAAAGAGTATATTTTGGCCTTTAATGGGATTAATACCTATATTATACTTAACTATAAAGTAATAGTCAATCTAAACGACTTTGTGACTGCTATCTGCAGATAGTATATCTTCTGAATTCTCGATGGCTTCCTTTGTTAGAAGAGGTTATAGAAGGTTCTCAGAAGCTATAAAGTAAGGAAGTAGAATGCTCTCTATTATAATAGTAAATTACTAATGATAGTAAAAGCAAGGAAGGATAGATTAGATCTCGGGACTAGATCCTATAGCATGAGAAAGCGAACTAAGAGATCATATGTTTAAGCGATATATATAGTACGAAGTTAAGGGGCAAAATACGAGCCTTGAGTGTTTTATCATAGACTCATGATCCCTGAAAAGGAGCAGCTATAAAGTATCTTACCTATATCAACTTTAATAAAAGTAACCTACTATTCTCTGGTACCTAGACTAGATATACTAAAGACTACTATATTATATTATATTATATCTGAAAAGCAAGGTAGGGTATTAGACATACCTTCAAAGTATGGGAAATAGTCTCGGATCTTCCTGTATTTAGTAGGTAGGTATAGGAAGTATAGGGAGAAGATTTACCAGAGGCCTATATTATATTTTCATATATTAGTTCACTAGAATCTAAACTGAACTTTCATATATTGACCCTTGCTCTAATTATATTGGATATCTACGCCTAT
Source organism: Hyphodiscus sp. D1413 (assembly GCA_003988895.1). Classification (NCBI taxonomy): domain Eukaryota; kingdom Fungi; phylum Ascomycota; class Leotiomycetes; order Helotiales; family Hyphodiscaceae; genus Hyphodiscus; species Hyphodiscus sp. D1413. The sequence continues at coordinate 7,974 of QYAO01000132.1, forward strand.
AATAAGCAAAGGTTGGTCTATAAATGAGGGCTTCTCCCTTCCTCCTTTGATTCTCAACTCAAGCTCCCTAATAAAAATATATTATTATAATTTACAATTTTACTTCTTTACCTTTTCCTCTAAGGACCCATCTAGGAGTATCAAAATCGTCACTATACCCAGCTACTATGGCTATTTGCCTTAACCCCTATACTATAGACAGCTTCAATACTATACCTCTCTTATCTAATGCCCTCTAGAAGTATAAGGAAGTCAGAGGGAATGAATGAGTTTATAAAACACTCGGAATATTATTCCAGTAATACTAAGTCGAGAAGGTTTTGGACATCGGATTATTACATCACTACTTCCCCCTCAAAGGTGATGAGTATCTAATAGAAGTATATAGAACTTCAACTGTTTAGAGGTCTCAAGCAGGTATTAGACCAAGTATATAGTCTTTGGACGCTAAAGAAAAGAGCTTGAAGCCACTCGAATTTGCTATGGACGACGACCATGGCTTAGTAGTATATCCTAACTAGGAGTCTGGGTAAATACAAGAGTTTCTTATAGAACTCTCTGACTTGATTCTTTTTCTTGGGATCAATAGAATATATAGACTTGTCTATTATCTAGGAGATGATTTCCCAGGCTATATAGAGATGACTATAGGCCATACAAACATCAATTTGATATATAAACAGGTTTATAAGACTATATCATATGCTTAGATAGATACTGATCTTATATCAAATAGGCTACTAAATATGATCTTGCTTATCAAAGTAAAGCGGCTTAGTATTTCATAGAGGACTTTAGGAAGCAAGGATATGCCTATAACTGTTTTCATCATAGATCAAAAAATTCCTTATATATATATGTCGAAACAGTTATTACCTAATTAGGGATATCATAAAGGAGGATTGGCCCATCTATATAAATCTATCTTAAGTAGAAATTCTACTCTCTTCTTTTAGTCATTTATTTCTTGATAAAGAGGTCTTCTATAGACCTTGATTATTTAGCGAAAATTGTGACCTTTTCTATAATACTCAATACTATAGTAATAAAGGAAAAAGGTGATTCTGCTTTTACTTAATCATATGAAAATGCTTTGTCATCTCTTATTAAGCGAGCCAGAAGCGATATAAATCAGGTAAGCTTTTTTTATAGACTACCTTTTTCTGTGATAGACGATAAGCAGAACTTCTCATGCCCCAAACCATACCTTATAAAATATCCTCATGTTCTACTAATACTACTGCTCCTTTTATAGCTCAATCATCAAGGAGGGCAGCTATCTTTGCAAATAGTATTACTAATTACTCTTATGAGTTCATCCTCAATACTAAGTACTACCCTTATTTAGGTAGAGAGTATATAATTTTCGCTTTCGAAGGCAATAGAAGAAGAATTAGAGTCTATATCAAGCAAAAAATCTCTCTAGTAATTCATATTAAAGTTAAAAGGGAAATTCAACTTCTATAGGCCATTACTAGGGAACGCATTCACTACCTCCCTTAGTACTAGTATAGGACAAACATAGAAACATCTATCGATGTACTAGGAACTTGATTTGGATACGAAAGGTCTAGTAGTGATCTAGGTTATTCTAGATGCTATATTATACCATTGCTATGATTTGATTAGATTAGTAGGAAGTATGTCTAGAAGGCTATCATACTACTATAGATCGGTTGCTGGTCAGGAGTAGTATAAGGAATCCGATGGGGTATGGCTTTATTATAATAAGAGGTAGATCTATTATCTACTCTAGATATCATAGTAACTGATTGCTAGACATTAATAGCTATACCTATATTTCTATATAGGAAACAGCCGAGAATGTCTGATGCTAGCCATCGAGCACGGTCATCTTACTATATATAAGGTTTAAAGATGATCTTGATAATGGCTTACTAGATCACCTATAGGGAATTGTCTATTGATTATATGAATCTTCTTACCTTTAGATATAATATAATGATCATCTCTGATAATTCACTATAGTATCGAGCCGGTCAATGGCAACCATCATAGTTGTCTAAAGTGATTTATGATCATGAGTAGATGAGTCCATTATGTCTAATGAGCCTCTATATCCCTTTGAACTCTGACCATTCTATCTAACTTGAAATTTATATAGTAGTATCTAGTATACCTGATATTCCAGATATATTGCCTTCTAAGATCTCTTTCCTCAGAGGCCAATATAGAAAGCTTGGGTATTAGTAGCCTATATAGGCATTTTTACTATAACTTATATATAGTAATACCTTATAAGCGAAAGCTTACCTACCTATACTATAAGTAAACTTCTAGACCTCTATTATTCTTAAATACCGAGCAAGAATAGACCCTCTACTTAGCGGAATCGACTCCTGTCTTACCTAATATATATATAAACTATACTTATATCTATATAAGTATAGCAATAAGTAATAGTCTCTAATGGTATATAAGTATAAACTATATAGTAAGAGAGCTATTGAATCTATTCTATAAAGCCTATTACTATAGGAGATTCGCTAATAAAGCTAGTAATAAGAAACATAACTCAAATAACCTATAGTCAATCACTATGAAATAGGACTAAAGTTGTTTCGATTGTTAGAATCGCTGGGATGTCTCTCGTCCTACTAACCTTTTTCCTATGTCTCCTGGCGCGGATACTCAATGATTAATTTGGGATAGATGACTAGACTATAATAATAGTAATGATATGACTATATAAAGGGATACTATTCTCTAGCTAATATGATATAGGGCTTTGTGATTCCACTCTCTATACTGGCCATTGTTTATATGTCAAACACAGTCAATGAATTATACTTTATCAATAATTACTAAAGTACTTATTAGTTATAGACCATGGACTTAGGAAAGACCTCTGGTCTCTTCCTTTTGATGATATCATATATATTCTCTATATTAGTCAATTATTAATACTACTATATACCATTCCTAATATCATATAGATATATTATATCGATGAGTTGCTCTATCTCTATAGTCTGATAAAGATAAGGCTATCTATATTATATCTTTATCTTTGGATTTTCCCTTAGCCAATGTTCAGGAATATCATATATATTATCATGGCGAGTAACATCGTCTATAGTACTGTGTTTATCCTCCTCTCTATATTTTAATATATTCTAGTTTAGGCTACTTAGATGAGATAGGATGATATAGTCCCAGCTAGATATATCAATATCAATGTACTTAGGTAGGTAAGTACCAGCATTAGTATCCTTCTCGATATCACTATCCTTATTCTTCTGCTACTGGGGCTAGCAAAACTCATAATGCCCTACTAATAAAAGATTTATATTTTATTGATATTTGACTTAGGGGTTTTATAAGTTAGAGAACCAAACTATAAAGTCTTTGACTAATCTATATATAATAGCATTATCATTATTAGTATACTCTGGCTTACCTTATTTATCAAATTTGCAGACACTCAAAATATAATATATAGGGACATATAATATTATAGAAATAAAAATACTGACTACTAATTTAGGGGACTATATTCCCATAGGATATTAGAGTATAATCAAGGTTCATATTAGCATTATCTATATATGTCTATCAATAATGCCCTCCCTCTTTCAGAAGGTAGTACTACCTGCCTCTATAAAACATATCCTAGATAATAGTACTCAGATCATCTAGTAGCCAAAGAATAGAGGTTCCGATGTCCTTCTACTTTTAAAGATAGCAGGCATCGATGGGCAAAACATTCTTCATTGACTTTAATTACCTTATAGTAGTTAAATAAGTAGAAATAAAGCAAAAACCGAGCTTTTTGTTTTTTTGCTGTCGATGCTTCTATATATCAGGCAAATATAGGCTCCTTTCTCTGGATCTAAAGGATTCGAAAATCAGTTTCGGTTAATTGTGATCTTTATAGACTAGAGTTTCTATGGAATAATAGTTTTGTTTTAGCTATATAAGCTTAGTACTATCATATCCGATAACATTGTCATCTCGGCCATACTTAAACTCTGCTCCTATCCCCTGGTCCGGTTAGTACTATTTTAGTACTAATACAAGGTCCTTTTCATAGACCCCTGATTTTTACTATCTTCTTATAGATGGCCGAATCTTCCCGGTAGGGGGCTCGAGTCAAAGTATAGCCATAAGCATAGTTCAGAAGGCAAGTCAATAGTAAAGGATTATATTGGCATATAATATAGTTGTATTTAATGCTTATAGTATATTTCTTTCGGTGATGAGAATGGTAATGTTTAATACTGAAACAGGTTCTTCAGAGACAACTAGAGTGGTTCATCAGGTGCTAAAGCCAGCCGATCTTATACACCTATTGCTAATATTAAGAACGCAATCCATATTCGTCTGTCTACTCTAAGACTTCTTATATAGCGGTTGATAGGAGGTTTGTATATAGATATAGGTCATTAGCTAGGAGATCATCAGCTAGGAGATCATTAGCTAGGAGATCATCAGCTAGAAGATCATCATACTAAACTGCTCTAGTATTATAGAAGAGCATCAGATCTACTATTGTAGTAGGAAAGCCCTTTATCCCAGCGACCTTGACTATATTTGCTATACTCGCTATCGCAGGTTTACTCAAATAATTATCAGTATAGTAGTCTATGATCATTGAATATATATTAAGTATAATAATCATAATAAGTTTTACCTCTAGTATAGTCCCTGGTAAACAGTATGATGAGTTGGTTGTCGTCTGGCCGATAGGCAGGAGTATGGAAGTTGGTTCGATATCTATTCATACTTCTCAGGAGTTGGAGCTAGAACTATTATAGTAGGCTCATATCTTGATAGTATAATATATAGATATAAATATAATAAGCAGAGAATGATTATAGAATCATATTGAATAAAGTGATTATCATTTTAATGATCTAACTTCGTATAACATTCGGATATTAATAGTATGCCAAGGATTATGAAGATTTCTTTAATCTGGCTATATTTATTGACTTTATATATAAATTATGATTCAGTTTATTAAACATACTCTAAGGTCAAACTATAGAACTCTGACTATAATAGTTATATATATAGGTAATAAATCTTATCCCTGATAACTTCAGGTTTTCAAAAAGTAATAGCAAAAAAGGGATACTATAATCAAACTCCCTTCTATTCATACCTAGCTCTTATAATAAATACTAAAAAGAGGCCTTATGATATACTATTCCTTCTTCTTTCTATCTTTACTGTTATGATTCTATCATACTAGCTTCTCAATCCACTGGATATAACATCATCAGGGATCAGCTGATTCTCGCTTAGCCGATTCCCACTTTGAGCTAGGGAATATATAAACGAGTAAAGGGACTTCCTTTCCTTTTTTCCTTCTTC
>QYAO01000133.1:0-26236 GCA_003988895.1 Hyphodiscus sp. D1413
AAAAAAGGAAAGGAAGTCCCTTTGCTCGTTTATATATTCCCTAGCTCAAAGTGGGAATCGGCTAAGCGAGAATCAGCTGATCCCTGATGACGTCATATCTAGTGGGTTGAGAAGCTGGTACGATAGAATCATAACACTTCTAATCTGTCAAGAATAGTAGTTGATTCTTAGGTTGGTTAGATAGAAACTAAACTAAGCTATATATATGTGTTTATATCCTTAGCGTATTTAGCTAGCGTGACTGATTACCAAGCACTTTTGACAGAGTCTTTTACTAGCCGGATATAACCTTGATGCTGGTCGAGGATAACCCTACTAGATATAGTCATATTACTTTTAAGTCAGGTAATATATATAAAGCTCATCGTTGTTGTATTTGGTATCGTCATTGCCTTAGCCACTGTTTAGCCTTAGGCCTATAATCTGACTATGGCGTCTTCTGTATCGCCCTCTGACTCCCAGACTAGAAGGTCTCTTTCTAAATTCATCTATTTTGAGCCTTGTCCCGATAAGTTCATTTACGGAAGTTCGGCTCAAGTTCATGCTATAACTAGGTCAAAAATTAGAGTTATGCTCTATTTAGTAATCATAGACGATGAGTATCTTGGAATCAGGACAAACGACTGGCTCTTTCGCCTCCCTGACAAATTTTGTAATGAGAGAGCATTAGTGGCTCTGAGGCTCTACTAGCGACTAAAGACACTACTTTTATGTCGTACTTTGTCGAAGGAAGATCTCTCAGCACTCGATATTGATTGTTAATCACTGAATCAGATGAGAGTTCAATTGATAAGCTTGGATATAGTATGCTTGGTCAAGTCTTCATTATGAGCTTAGGATTATAGCAATAAAACGTCTAAACAGATCAGACTCTTCAAATTTAAAAACAAGAGAATCATCTCCTTATACAACAGTACTATCAAACTATATAATCCATCCAGAGTTAGAATGTCAAACTCTGTAGGCGAGAATTTGACTGAGACAGGCCGTCTCGAATCATCCAACAGCACGAGCCTGGTATTCCTCTATGACAAAAACTGAGTTTCGCTCGGTCCTTTTGATCATAGAATACATATTGTTATATATAGCTTCTGAAATATTGACCTGAGCCTCGACTCGATGATCGAACTTTAAACTCAATCATAATGAATATAGATCCTATGTTCTATTACATAGCTTATAAAACCTATCGATCGTTTTATAATTATTTGATTTCTTCCTTTACATTTCTCTGATTTTGCCTCTTTCTGCTCTCAAAATTCTTCTACCTCCAGATGCATACGTTTCTTCAGCTTTTTGCTCTCTGTAGTATGGTCTGTAATCTAAGGCCCCTCTATCTGACTCTGCTTGATAGCCTCCTATGAAACTTTTATTCTTTCATCTATCATTTGATCTATCATTTCTCTCATCGTTTCATCCATCATCTTGTCTATCATTTCTTCTATCTTCTTGTCCATCGCCTCCCCGAAAGTTCTCTTCATTGTAATCCGTTTCCTCCTCTCTTCCTATAGCCTGTTGTCGACTTCGCGGAGCTCACTCTCGAGATAAAGTATATATGCCTATGTACTTGTATAACGTTCTTTGTACTTCCGACAGACCTCCGAAATATATATAGAGGCTATTATAGGTAAGTTTTTAGTATTTATAGTAAGAGAACGTACCTGTTTTACTGTGCTCGGAATCTAGTGGTAATGTTACTTCCTAAGGCGATTAGGTTAAAATTTCCCTTCTTCAAACCTACTCACTAACAAGTCAACAGGCTCCTGTGTGCTTCGAGATTCTTTCCTACCAACTGAAAAGCCCGAATTGTTGACATCATTTCCGCTCACCTCATCGTCGATGGGTAAACCAAACAAATTCTCATCGCCGTCAAAAACATTGTGAGGCATTTTGCTACCTAAATAATAAATTATCATATATAGAGAATGATAGGTACTTATAAGAAGCAGGTAAGTTGATGTCGAGAGGCCTAGAGTGACCTCCTCAGGATCATCTTTATGAGCTAATGACAGGATCATTGTTATAGATCATCCAAGTAAAGGATGATGGGACTCATATCAACCATTTCAATTAGTATAGTTTTTCATCATCCAAGTCTAGGAGAGAGGAGAACAAAATCAGAAACAATTGACTGGCTAAACCTTTCTATTGATCAACATGCTTAAGACATCTCGAGTAAAATACTTATAGGAGTATTTGGATCAGCAACGAAGGCGCATCTTTTTATGAGCGAGGCAAGGTAGATTTATACAGTCCCCCTTCTGAATTCTCTAAGGAGAGCCTGAGATAAGTCAGCTCTTGAAACGAGAGATTGGAAATGATCAACTCATAGAAACTCTACTACAATTTAGAACAGATATCCTCAACTTGAAAAAGAACACACTGAAATGAGCATACTTTCACAATTAAGGTTCAGAGACTATAGCAATCTACAAATAGAAATAAGGCCATTCCTATCAAGAATGAACTCTTAATCGACTTATGATCTAAAGTTAACCCAATAAAACAGCCGTCAACTTGTTCTTAGGCTCATAAAATCCTCCGCCTATACTACGACTAGATCTAATCCTTCGTCTCATTTTGATCTACCCAGTATGTAATAGAAGGTAAAGACTTGATAACAAGACTATGATTCTTTTGTCTTGGCTCTTTTGAACTGACTCGGTTCTAGTGATCCCTCTACAGAACCATATAACAAATAATAACGTCTAACATTCTCAGAGACATAGAGAGGCTTCTCTAGAGCTTCGTCATCTTATTCACTTCCCCTTAAGTATTCTGTCATTTCCAACCTTATAAGTTCTTTTAATGCTCTACAATGCCTTCAACTGTGTTGCTCTTAGCTTTGCCAACCCTTATAAACACCAGCAAAATTGTAGTCACAATAGTAGTATAACCCACCTCTAACCAGAACACCGCCTGATAGCTTTTGCGTTCTCCTAGCAAATAGAGAGTCTTCTCCTATACTATGTTTCCTAAGGCGAGACATATAGTACCTCTATAGTGTGTGAGAAATACGACCATAGCTCTAGTAAACCCTTGTTGGTTGTATGGCATTGATGTTATAATATAGATGTTATAAACATTATAAGTAATGTCGATACCAATTGTAGCACATATCATAGATGGGAAAACGTATGCCTAGTAGTTTGTGTTTTGTGGTATGATTACAAACAATAATGACACGACAATCCATATAGCTCCTGAAATTATCAGTAGTAATGTCTTAGGCAATAGATGAAGCACCATTCCTCCGAAGATGGCGATAATACATCCGCCTGCTACTATAGGTGTATACTAAGCCACAGTTTGAAGTATACTAGCCCCCATTACTTCCTCTATATACTGGCTTATATATAACAGAAATACACTCAAACTCCTATAAAAGAGAAACAAGCTCAGCAATAAAGCCAGGATTTGCTATATAGAAAAGAATGAGAATGGAATTATTAGGCATGTCACAATCCATCGCTCTATATAAATGGATATTAAGAAAAGACAAGTCCTGAGAACAAAACATCCATAAACATAAGACGTTCTCTACCTAGCAATGGCTTATAGTAAGGATATCAGTATAAAGAGAATAAGATTTAGGCTAAGGAAAAGCATCACTACTCCAATCCAATCTATCTTGATTTGTTGCTCGTCCTTGTCGCATTCTTCTCTAGGACTTTGCTCGATGTCTCCTTGTTGTATACCTCTCTCGGTGCTCTTGGGGATAGTAAAGTAAGCAACGATCGCAGTGATTGTCGTGAAGGCTGCTCCAACCTAGAAGTAAAGGCTCTAAGTGGCCAAATCTCCTGTGACACCAGCAAAAAGTATTCCAAGAAAGAACCCAAAAGGTATATAGGCACCATATACCGAAAAGACCATGTTCTTGTACGTCCCGGGAAGATAGATTGTTCCTATCAACATTAAGCTAGAAGGAAGGACGGCTGACGTGCCAATACCCTGAAGAGCCCGAGAAACATTTATCATGACTTCGTTCTTACTAAAGCCAATGATGAGGCTCCAGATGACGAGCCAAGTTAAGCCACAAACATAGACATATCGCCTACCATAAATATCTATAAGGCGTCTAAACAGGAGTGTCGTTGAGGCGATAGCTAGTGAAAACAGACTGGCTGACCAGATTGACGAATCTTGAGGGATGATGTGGTTTTGAACGAGATACAGTAAGATAACCGTAAATCCAGAGACAAAGTATTCCTATACTGATTAGTTGTATATCCTATGATGCCCATCAGGTAATATACTGTTAAGATTTACGACATAGCTACTGAAAAGACGAAGCCGATCTCGTATAAGCAGGAATGGAACTCCTTTGGCTATTGCTGTCCAATATTTGGAGTCCAGCTCTCTGTTAATTGTATAACATCTTGTAAAGAGGAAGGAGATAGTGGGGAGCGTTTCGATTCGTCTCCAATGGAGGTTGTGAGACGTACTACGCGAGATAGATGAAAGGATTTATCTTCTGACATGAGGAATGCCTTGACCAGTTTGGATTTGCTTTAAAACAGAGACGATAGGCTCTGATAATAAAGGAGAATGAATTCTTGGGGAGTATAGAGATATATACTGTCGCGGCTTATTAATCTAGAGATCGCTATCCTGTTCTGGGATAAAAGATCGAGTCAATATTCAAATCAATGATCGCATATATACAACGACTCGTCCTGGTAAAAAGGATCATAAAATCACCAACGATGAAAGAGACAAAGTGTAGATACTCTATATATGGCGGAGATTGAAACCCGTATCATCAGGATCACAGAGGTCCTACGGAGCTAGAGGGGCTGATTAAGGCGAGATCAAAGCCTTTCCTGAGTGAATCTTTCTTTAATGCGGCGGAAGCCAAACGAGTGTGTCGGACTTGTATCGTAGATGATCTTAGACTGCGCATCAGCTAAATGCCGCCGAATGATGCCCACTCCTGAATTTAGCACTACTCGTGGTCAACATGTTAAGATTCGTTAAATTAATTCGCCGAATGGCCTCAAGACCCTCCTACCTTTAACCACATTTTAAAAATTTAAGTGGATATTGCTAAAAATGCACTGCCACTCGGCTACCCGATGCGTAGCATAGATGATCTGGTGGTGAATCATCTAGATGATCTGAGGGATATGGAATAAGCCTCGCATTTCGTCATACCTTTCTACTTATAGGATTACAAAGCCTAAGCCCCAAAATAAATCGCGGAATCTCGACCCCATTGTTCTTCCGGACCTAAAACAACATCCTTTGTAATTAATATATTCTTATTTTAATAATTAAAAATAATCTGTTTATAATATTCTTAATCAAAAAGATCGGATTTTAATTAAAAGAAAACATTTATGGCCCATATGGTCCTAATACTAGCGTCATACAAAGCGAATCGCAGCATAACTCAATGAAGTTTTGCGTTTAATTTATAAAAGGATCCACTTTCTAATAATCTTATAAATCAATGTCTCGTTTGCCATACTTTCAGTATCAATGATACGTAATATAGCGACAAGATCAAGCTAGGAATCGTGTCGTAACGTCTATCACGTTAAGCTGCTAGCTTCCCGACGATTAGTCTATACAGGCTACTTGATGCAGAGAAAGAGTAGTTGAACAAGATAAATATGTCTCAAAGCTAGGTGATAATAGCAGACGTATAGCTACATTAATAACGCTAGTTACAGCTACAGGAAATCATAGGCTTTACACTTGGCTCTATAGGAGAGACGGTCACACGGGACGGAAGCATGATGTACGCTGATATATACCTTGGATCAATGCGAGTAACGATTTTAGTTAGTGCGAAACAACCCCGCAATATATAGGCCAACAATGGATGGAGGTGTCGGTGCCATCACACCCAGCTTAGCAAAAACTTCATTGCCTGGATTTTCCGTGCTTCCTTCCTCTATGCTTCCCTTCTCCATGCCTCCCTTCTCCATGCTTCCCTTCTCCATGCTTCTTTGCTGGAGACGCCTGTGGTTGCCGGTATTCCCATTCTATACCACCATCCTTAGCAGGATTTGTTCGACCCCGAGTTTCGCAATCGTAAGCCTCATTCCAAGACCATTGACTCCACTCTCCAATTCTTGCTGAGGATTCAGTTCCTATGTAGGATCCGGCTACTACCGAGGATTCAGCCGGGTAAGGAGTTGAATCAACAGAACTATATGGCACAGTGCTGTAGGTAACGTTGTATGGAGTAGTGCTGTAGGATGAAGTCGCAGTGTATGGCGAAGTGGTAGTAAATGGTGAAGTTACACTGTAGGTTGATATAGTCGAATCGGTATTATACGACAGGTCTCCACGCTGAGGTGTAGGGGGATTGTACGGAAGTGGGTATGAATGTCTGTCATCAGGTTGGTAGGTGAGTATACGACGAAAGTTCTGGTCGAGAAAGGTGCCTCGAGCAAGCGGAAGAGAATCGACCAAGGTAAGCCGACCTCCAGAGTCTCTGTAGTTATATCCAATAATTTCATGAAATCCAGTTCTCTCTTGGTCGACTCTGAGGTTCGTGCCATCGAAAGCGCCTCGATCTATTCGACGAACATTCCAGCTGACCACTCCCCAGCGGTGGAATATAATAAAGGCTTGAGATCTTAAGGGTAAGACGTCAGATCTCGAGAATCTCCTGATAAAAGGCCTCTGGCATACGTACATAAAATCGCGGCAGCCATCAAGGTACTCTGTCCTACTTGGAGGTTGATAGAAACCGTCCATAAAGTTAAAGTCGGTCAGATCTGGTTCACTAATTGCTGAAATATAGTTATTCACAGTCCAGGTATCTGTCCTAAGCTCGAATTCGAACGACGCGTGCGCTGCATTTGATGTATTCGCATAACGGAGTGGAGTTATGTAGAAGACACCCTCGATACCAGCAAGGAAATCCATCGCGAGACGACAGCCCAACCATTCCGCCCCATCTACCACTGCCCCTGGACGAAGGACTAGACGAAAGACGACGTGAGGCTTTGGTCCACCTTGCTGAAGGAATTCTACGAATAGACCTGATACTTTCGAATCTCTGACGGCGTCGATAACTGGGCCCCTATCGCTCAACGTGAAGTTATATGCCATTTTGCATTATAGTTCGAGTCTATAGCCTCTCGATCGGCAACGGTGACGTTTAGAATATAAAATACAAAAGATTAATTCGGAGTCAAGTTGCTATAGGGACAGGAGGAGCTGACGGCCATCACCGTGCGGGGCGGCCACTATACTACTTCTGTAGTAGCGTGGATCGGAACTCAAATGCGGCGACATTTTGTCTGAATCTTTTCTTATCCCGCATTATCCTCCAGATTCCTGCCATGACGAGAGATACCGAGAACGCTCAGCAGCCGAAGTTGCCACAAGATGAGGAGATCGTTAAGGCATGCAATGAACAGTCATATGTAGACGGCAGCGGCTACAGCAACAGATGTGCTGTATATCCTTTATCGGCGCCTCAACTATTCATTAAGTACGGATATGACGACGACGGTATATCAGAGGAGGCGCGAAACCAGAAGTTTGCTTACGAAGCTCTTCGGCAAATGCCAAAGCAAGATACTGCAGGCATTCGAATTCCCATCGTTTATCACGTTTTTTCGAGCAATAAGAAAGTATATATTGTTATGGAATATATACAAGGAAAAACGATCAAAGAGTTACTAGATCAGGAATCTGTCGACACTCGTTTGCAAGAATTTTATACTCAGGTCGCCAAGGCGATCAAGCTCTTTCTCTCTATCCCTATCCGGACGGCTATACCTGGGCCGGTTGGAGGTGGAATAATTAGACATCCATTGTTTAAAGATACTATAGCATCGGTCGAATATTCGTCTGTTATCCATTTGCAAGCTCATCTGAATGCGGTAATTCTCAATGTCCGCGTCATTACTAGAATCTAATTATTTGATAGGTTACAAATCAGACGAATAACAATCATCTTCATATTGACTTCTCAAAGGAGACTATGTGTTTCTGTTTCTCGGATCTTTATGAAGGGAATTTCATCTATACAGAGTCTGACGAACTCTATATAGTTGATTTTGAGCATGCCTCCTTAGTCCCAACCAGCTTTATGACGCATGCCCTTGATCAGCCTCGGCGTGTTTGCTTTGGGATCAAACATCAGTTCGACCTTCCGCAGGATAATTTGGAAGCTTTAAGAGTGATTGGCCATTATTTTATGATGTCTTCACGCAGAATTGGTATAGCGTTCATATGCATACTTACTATGACTCTACTAACTAGAGATATAGGTTTGGCAACGACGTGATCCCCATTGGCATCTTATGCAAAAAAACTCTACTGCGTTTTGATCTGACATCATAAGTTCAAGGCTCTCCCGGCAGGAAGGCCTCTGTGAGAGCTCTACTGACGGATTGGGAGATGAAAGAACCGCGGCAGTCCAAGCCTGCTCTAAGACAGAACGAGCAGGCCGTGGGGATGTAGAGTTTTCTGACGAGATATGTTTTCGTCTTGTATAGAGTTGTAGTACAATACAATGCTATTGAATCTTATTTTTTGGGGGGGGGGGGGGGGGGGGGCTCTAAGTATGGTTATGACGTGATCTATTGAAAAATGGCGGTAGCATAGTTCAGGTTAATTCGCGCGTGGTTACAGAGCGGGGCGCCTGCACCCCTCTTGGTTTCGGTGAGGGACATCTGGGAAACCAAAGCCCATTTCTACTCAATAAAAGTGGGTCCAAACAATAAGGCTGAGGACAATTTCCCGTATGGTAGGAAGGCCTTAAAACTTGGATACAAGCCTTTTATATGTATCCGAGATAATAAGAGCTTGGTGGTAGAGCTGTAACGGAGGAATCTAATTTAACGATAAAAATAACCCTTTTACAAATCAGGCACGACGGCGACGACAAGACTATAATTTTCTAGTGCAAGGGGTCGAAGATGTCCGGAAGTGGCTATAGAAGGTATTTTTCAAATCATTTCAAAAGATATTAAGATATACTTAAAATTTTAAATTCTTCAAGTCAAAGTACCAATGATTTTTTCCGGCACGCAGTGTTTTCCGGGACGCAGTGATGGACGTTACATATTTGTCAAAGCGGTGAACACTTCCAGTGCTTTGTCAGGATAATGGAAATTTCAGAGCAGTATGCGTTATTTTTTAAACCGGCTTTGGTTCCGCAGTTTGAGTCAATTCACTTTTGCTCCGCTTTCTAAGAGTAAAAAAGAAGGAAAGAAGGGCCTTGATTCAATGCCTGAACATTGGCACCACATTGTTCGGAAGCTTGTAATGGTGAGGTATGAAAACGAACGGCTGCAGGGTGAGCTCCGTGATTCGTATGCTTCTTCATGGATGCGTCCTGGCCATCCGCCGACTCCTCCTCAAGGTAATGCCATTCCGCGCCAAGTGAAATGCCTAGAATATAGATCTTAATGGAAATTTCAGCGACAAGAGAAGATCTACGAAATGAAAGCGGGAACGGCGATGGCTCGAAAATCCAGATCAAAGCCATTCATATAGCCTCTATTCGGTATCATCTTCATCGCTATCAGTCTCCTTAAGATGATCTCCATCACCTTCTTTTACATAATCCCAATCGCTTTCAATTTCTTTTTCTTCGTCGCCATCGTCTTCTTCATCTTCGCTCTCCGTACCACGATCCTCATCCTTATTCTTATCCTTGATTTTATCCTCACTGACCTCGCAATATTCTCCCGTACAGCTATCACGTTCTTCAATTTCTTCTTCAATATTCTCGAGGCCGTCGAATCTCTGCCGCGTTGCTGTGTCATAGAGTAAGCATTATACTTTAATTTAATGGAGCTGCGCTGGGTATCATTTACCCACTATATGGTTTTTGATTGGCTGAACTAGGAGAGGCCGAACATTCGATTCGATAGCTGCCATTCCTCTGCTGGTATTTGTCATAGTCAATTCATATGAATAAGACATCAAAGCTTGATAAACATCAGCAAGCTCTTTTAAAGCAGCATTATTCATTGTCTACCTAACCAGCTCCAGGATTTGGTATTCAATTAAAGTACTGACTTCGTAGACAGCCAGCTTAAGAAGCTGATTTCCCGACTTTTAGGGCTCGAATTAAGATCACCCTTAAGAATCTAGATAAACAATTAATAGACTCACAATAGCATGTGATTGTATTTATTGATCGAAGCTTTTGTTGATCGAAGCTGACCTACTTTTTTCTTCTTCGTATAATATGTCTTCTTGATCATCTATGATTCCTCAGATCATCTTTGACGTCTTTAGCGTCATCCACTAGTCCCAACTCTGGAAATATCAATCATCTTAGCAAATATCTAATATAAGGAAGATACTCAAGTAGGGAGAGTTTAGGATGATCGGTGATATCGGCATCCGATCCTAGTCTCAGTATACATTCACTACTTATATCTCTAACTCGAGTATTATCGATTAACTGGCATATAAAATCAGATGATCTCTACTTAGATGAGATGATCCAACAACGTTTCTCCCCCGATCAGTCACCATCAGCACGTTTATAAAGCTTCCTATCCCTCCATGACATTTGTATGAGAAATTAGACTCAAAGCATCTGAAGCGGATTCGGTATCGGTCTTGCAGATACAATGAATCAGTCCAGCATCCCACAGCGTCTAAAGAGAGTAAAGGCCATACTACCCAGTACTTTCTAGAGCAGAGCAGTGGAAACAGACGGCGCAACTGTTATACCCTCACAATTTATAGTGCGATCTTACCCGGGAATGTGCCATAGGATTCTCAGAGTTTATCTAGGACATCCATGGGACAATTACGATTATATTCGCCATATCGACCATGTTATGCTAGCAAGGGACACATCCTTGTGCTTCAAGCTTGTTAACATTCGACAATATTCAGCCTCAAACGAATTAGAGCAACAGCTCTAGATTATTTCGATCATATAGCATCCTAATATAGCAGCCATTTATGATGTCTACTGTGATGAAGTATTCCTTATTACAGAGAATCTAGACATTTCTATCTCTCAACTGGACTTTCAGAAATTCGAGCCAAAGGAATGGGAGATTGCTACTATAATTGCAGAGGTCCCTGCTCGATTATACTACGAAAGACTATCTGGCTGATAATTATAGGTCCTTAAAGGGATAGCATATGTCTCTTCCTTAAAGCTATCATACAGAGACATTTTGAAACAAGACATTAGACTATCTCTGAACGGAGATATAAAGCTATGTTAGTGTTACTTAAACTTAAGAGGTGGATTTAACTGATTTTGTTCAGTATTGGATCTTGAAAAGCTGAAGTATGACCATCTTTATGAGAATCCAAGAATGTCACAAGTCCTCCTTGATTTTCCTATCCTGGCTGAACTCATTGAAGAAATGATGCTTTCACGTTATCATCATATATCTGAGGACAAAAAGTGGTCAGCAGATGCTCTAGATTTCTTGGCCTATACAATGTCGGTAAATGTTAGTATGAGCATCATGTTTAAACACTCCTATACCGGCTGATGAGTCTAGCATTGCTTCTTATGTCACGCTGTATCCCCAAGGAGATTAATTCCAAGAACCTGTTTCGCACTCGAAGCTTTGTATTAAACTTGCCGTAATGTCGATGGAAGAGCGACATTGGAGGAGATTCTATTTGAAGGAGAACCTAAAACTCCTGAGTTAGCCGCCCTGAAATATAAAGAACGAATATTTCATTAAAACTTCTTGCCTTATTAAGATATAACAACTTAAAACTCATCTTCTAAGGTTATTGCCCACGGTTTTATTTTCACGTATGATATGAAATTCAATCTGACTTATCTACAAAGCTCTGATACTATCGAGGAATATCCGAAAAACACATAGCATAGAGACAGATACAAGCCAAGACGTGAAAAAGCCCCGAAACGAGTTTTGAGTGAAGTACGTCAGACAACCAGTAAGTTGCGACCGCTTCCTATACACGAGATATAATCAGCTAATTGGAATTCAATCTTGTGGTCATCCTTGATTCTGATGGTAAAGAGGAAATAGAGATGATTACTGCCGATGACAGTCTCAGCGATCGACCGATCAAACGTCCCAGGCTTATGAAGGAAGACAAGGCCATACCAGTCACTACTCAGCCCAGTTCCCCTGAAGAGTCAGTCAAAGCCTCTTCTGATGACGAGGCCAAGGGCCGACCAAAATCACATACACGTACTAGGGTTACGGCGCGTGAGTTCAAAGGTCATCTCGACATAGAAGCTATGTGGCTAAATACTGCTTCAACGAGATGCAATACTCTGTACAAACTCTTCGCGGAGCAAAAACGACATATTACAGCATATGATGCCCTCGACACCGAACACTGCCAAATCCTTGCCGAAATGTCAGCTGATCGCCTGCCACGAAACACACGGCTACAGCTCGTCAAAGAGCTACAAGACTTGGAAAAGAGGCGGAGTGAGGTGACTGTTGAGTTACGTCAGGCTATGAATTCAGGCAGTAGCGAGAGAGCTGCAATGAAACAAGACCTCGAGCAGTGGGGCGTGAAAGAGAAGAAGGTCACGGAGCGTATTGAGAGGTCCCGTTAGTACAATGGCCATGGCATCATTGATATCATCGTGCACTTATATTGCACAGCCTTCCTCCCTCTATAGGCTGATCACAAGTTCCCGCCGACTCCAGTCGATAACGGTCACCACCATGTATCGTCATAAGCTTCTCGAAGTCCATCTGCCGCAGCAGAATCTGTACCAGTTGCTAAATATCAGGAATGGCCTTCTCAGGGCCTTCCTCAAACGCACCAGGATCGGGGATGATGTGACGTACCATCTTGAGTTCAAGCTGCCATCGATTTCGGAACACCTTCACTTACCGATCAATCCAGAAGCATTGGACATCTGTTCTAACAAGCAGGCTCCGGCAAAGGTTCCGATCCATCACGCGCTAGAACATGATTCGGCCCAGAGATGAATAGGCTTCCTCACGCAGCTGGAAAGGCGGTAGTTCAAGCTCTGTGTGCCTGCTTATCCCCTGGTGTCTGCCAGCCGGACGAATATCTGAAAGGAACCTTATCCCTCTGTTGGCCAGTCTCGGCACGGGAGCAGGTACCTTCGAGGGAAACGGCGTTCAAGGCAAATAGGATGGTAAAGCAGCACAAAGTCAGGTTCAAAGTCAATCAAGAGCAAGGTAAGACCAATCAAGACGAGTAGACTGCGGAGTCGGTGTACTGGGACGTACACAGAAATCGCCAACACGAAGCTTGGCCACATGGAGCTGAGTGTGACGGGCTGCTTCCGATAACTCAGGGTGAGGCAGGTCGTAGGTTGAACGATTAAGAATAAACTAAGGAACTAAGAGTATAATACAAGAGTCTTGAGTAAGTGGTCCGTCAGCTGACCTCTGACCAGCTCGGGCCAGTCCCGAGTCTCTTTAGGGGTTAACCCCTCATAGCCCACCTGACTTGAGATGTATAAATGGCTCCAATGCCTTGTCTGAAGCTCTAATTTCCGCTCCCTATCTTTAAATGCCAATCGAGATATAACTTAGGCTCAAGATAATGAAGGTATGCTAAGGGATCTTGTACTGACCTCGTGAGCCCCCCTATATCTGCCCTTTGGCAAACACTGGCGATCCTATAATTAATTCCTCTTCTAGAGCAGTCATGGATATTGAGGCAATTAATGGCATTTATTATAAAGCCAAGTATGACTAGAGTACTGGCAGCTAGTAGTAATGGCCATTTCTTATATATATATAAATAGCTTTCTATCTATCGTTTTTCTTTCCCTATGTGACTGCGTACCTCATACGACTCAACTCATTAGCTATGAATAATCAAAATATATAGCATTATCATTTTTGCCGACTAAGAATCGATAGATCGATACTGGGAGTAGAAGATGGCAGCTAAAGAGAAGAGGAGAAAATTTCTCCAAAGGATACTATTATATCTTTGATCTATAGTTAAAGAATACTACTATAGGAAACTAGAGTAGGTAAATCCAGATCAGGGCACACTACTATGCTATATATCTATAATATCTCTAGTACCTACTAAGGAAGTAGTAGTATGAATGATAATACTTAACTAAGGACTTTTGGGAAAGAGGTTCTACTTAATATATATTATTAAGAGCACCTAAGCATATAGCTAAAGGCATCTACTGATATAATAAATTTATCAAATATTCCATAGCCCAAAATATTAGCATATTATAAGACTCTCTAAATTTTCTCTATATCATACTAGTGGAATTAGCCTCAAAAGAGCGGTCCTATACTAAAGCAGGTATATCATATAGGCAGTACTAAAAGCTTATATATCTTTACTTATGATCCCTCTTATATAGTCACTTATAAAATCGGCTTCTCCCCTCTAAACTAGCTAAAAATTCCGAGCGCTATATGATGCTCTAACTTAGAAGTACGTTTACTTAGGTTAGTCAATATAATGTCTATCTATATATAATGAGAAACCACCTATAGCGAGAAAATAAAAAGAGGATCAGCTTAAAACTATGCTGCTTTTATAATATGCCCTTAAAATTAATATTATTATATTCTATGACTAAATCTCTATTAGTATTTAATCCTATAGTAGCAAAATATTTTATAGTAGTATAATAAGGGGTCGTACTATCGACGGTGCTAGGAACGCATATTAAAGTTTTATCCTCATTTGCTATAATGATTGATTTATAGCTAACTTTTAGTATATTAATCTAAATCTTAGATAGAGAAAGAAAACATTTCTACTAGAGCTTAAAGCTAATTATATCTTAGGCCTCTAGAGAAAGAGGCTTTTATAAAGCATTTAATAATTAAGTAAGACTACTGACTCTTTTCCTATGACTTATAGTAGATACTAAGGCATATAGAAGGGTACTAGAATTTAATAATATTGATATTTATAAGCTACTAAATATGAGATATAAACTCCTTCTCTATGGGTGTTTTAGATATACTCTTATTTCTATAAAAAGGCTTATAGTACTCTTAAGATAAAAAGACATTATTATTCTTTACTAGTCTTCTTCTAATAATATATTAGGTATAGATATAGACGACAATTGTATTTGCTTATAATCTCTAGGTTTGTCTTAATATATTTCTTCTATAAGGGACGA
The DNA here is from genome assembly GCA_003988895.1 of Hyphodiscus sp. D1413. Lineage (NCBI taxonomy): Eukaryota > Fungi > Ascomycota > Leotiomycetes > Helotiales > Hyphodiscaceae > Hyphodiscus > Hyphodiscus sp. D1413. The sequence continues at coordinate 15,041 of QYAO01000133.1, forward strand.
ATTGTCCGAAACCATTACTTTAGTTTGCTTTGATAACTAACTAGAATATATATTCTTATCTATATTATTTGTTCTCTTGCTTTTAGTCGTATTCTTAGTCATATAATTCTAGAGTGATTCTATCTTATAGTAAACATTATTATATTCGAGTCTAAGAATGTCTCTAAGTATATTATATGCCTTCTAGGGATATATATTAATATAGTATTTGAGAGGCAATATATTAGTAGGATAGGTATATAGATACGATCGTTCGATTCGTTCCCCCAAGTCATTATAATCTCCCTAGATTTCGAAATCAGTATAATCATATGACTATAGTAGTGATACTAATCGAGATCCTATTATTATATTAGTAAGGCAATGATATATCTCTCTATAGACTTACTATGTCTCGGCTGCTTTAACTTCTAGAATATAGTAATAGTTTAAGGGAAATATTAGGGGGTCCTACTATCAACTGCTAGTATGCTCTAGACTTAGTGAAATGCTTAGCTAGCCAAGTGGTTTTGATTTAGTAATAATAGTCTATCAATCCTTCGATCTATCTGCTTGATAGTATCATCTATCCTCTTAATGGCATCAAGTAGGCTTTAGTAAATCGTCTCGATATTTGATATAAGCCGGTTAGTAATATCTTTCTAGTATTAGTATTAAGAATCAAATTAAGAGGTTAAGTATATATCTAGGGTAATAAGTTTGTCCTTTATATAGCCGATGGTCGCTGGTATAGAATCCCCTAGTACTAGGCAATAGGCCATTGCTATATTCCTTTATATTAATATAGTAGGTATATATAGAAAGTGATATCGAGGATTTGTATCATCATAATTAAGAAGTAAGTAGCAGCGAGGTCTTATTAGTCACTTCAGCCATAAAAGGCACTTAGGCTATACTAGCCATACTAGTCCTGCTAACTCTCCTGCCTAATAATAATGGCTAATAATCGTCAGGAACTTTATCTTCTAGTACTAAGAGAAAATACAAAGTTATAGATAATGATAGTGATCTAGTCCGCTCCTATACTTAGGTATCAAGTATATCTGACTTGAATAATAATATAAAGGCATAGTATAATGAGAAATACTAGCATTATAGAGAGATCATACTATAAGTAGCATATACGATTAGCAGAGATAGAGGCATATTATATTCTACTTTCTATGTTATAAAGCTAATATATTAAAATTTTTATAGGCTAGACCAATGAAAACGATTATAAGACAATAAAAACCCGCTATAGAGGATATAATCAATAAGAACTAGTTACTAGAATTAGGATTAAGAATATTAATAAATATATAGTAGGAGGAAGGCAGTCTAGGGAATATTATAGGGACTAAGGAGAGGAGGATAAGGAGGAAGGAAATATAAGTAGAGAGTAAAGGGAATAAGGATAGGAGAGCAAAGAAGAAACTAAAGCAGGAGGAGGATAATAGGAACGAGAATGAGAACGAGAAAGTATAAATAGACGATAAAGCAAATAAAAAAGAGGAAGTATATAAGGAGGATAAAGCAAATAAGAATTCTAAAACTCTATGAAATTTTCCTAAACTCCTATAGAAATACTTAATATATCTATAATAACTCGATATCATAGATATCTTCTATATACTTAAGGGTATAACCCTAGTAGTAATAGAAGTTACTAGTCTGATCATAGGTTAGAACTTATATACTATAATCCAGTCTTAGCTAAAGGCTATTATCCTATAACTCTCTACTAATATCAATAATCCAGCCAATAGACATGTCTTTGGTCGACATAAACCTAGCGATTATATATTTCCTACTGATAAGAGATTTCATAGAGCTAGTAGGAAACATTTTCGAATATAGATTAAGAGAGACAGTGATATTCTATTAGAAAATCTATTGATAAATAGTACTATCATTGATAATACTCTATTCGATACTAGCTCAATAAACATCAAATATAGTTCGATGATCTCGATTACTCTAGATTAGGAGAATCTTATATTCCTTATTTATATATTTCAATGCTCTGACTATAATGAAGTTGCCTTCTAATATCATCTACTTAATAATTTTCGCTTATTAGATAATTCTATATATATAGATAAAGGTGAGTTATATAATACTCTAGTATGCTTAGGGAAAACTAATAACTTGAAAAGTGATTAAAGACGATACTTCCTCTATCATAATAGATACTAGAAGCCAAGAAGCAAAGCTATATTAAATTCAGATTTATCTAAGAAATATACTTTGAATTCTTCTCTTCCTCCTAGTAATCTAGTTATCTATCATATATATATACTACTAGTACTCTCTATGGCATTAGTGCTTTGATTACCTATACTACTTTTTGCTCTGCCTCTTATTTAGTAATCTTATGCTTCTGACTATGTTTCCTATTATCTATTATAACCTCTTCTATAGTAGGTATTACTTCTGGCTTTGCCTCTGTCTCTGCTTCTAGCTCATCCTCCTCTAGTATAATACTCTTCTGCTTCTGGCCATATTTTCCCTTGCCTTTTATAGTCTCTTTTATAGTATATACTGCTTATACTACCTCAATGTCCTTAAAGCTCATTACCTTTGCCTTCCTAAGTATAACTAACTTAGTTGATTTATAAACCTTGGCTTTATCGTTTATTTTAGCTAATATCTGAACTCGATCATTAAGGAGAGCACCATTAGTAAAGGATATCTAGGCGATATAAGTAAGCTTCTATATATGTCTCTCTAAGTACTTACTACTTATATCATCTAAGGTATAGATATCCTATTTGATTAAATTCTATAGTGATATAAGACCCTCTACTGATATAGATATCATAGGCGTTTATAGGACTTCATCTTGATGATAATAACCTATCCTTATCTCATCTGCCATCGAAATTACCTCGTTATAATCCCCTCCCCGCTCCTTGACCTCTAGACAATAAACCAGTAGTAGTATCTTAAACTTGCTAGTTATATAACTCTATAGGATCAAACCAATTACTCGCTGTCGCCAGCCAGCAGTCGAGATAGCTAGAAGAATTGAATTGGTCCGATTCTATAATATCTCAAAGCAGGGAGTTGAAATATAAAAGGCATAATATCTATATATTCATAGAGAAGCTAAGTACTAAGGCATTGTTATTAATCGAATTTATATATATTTATAACTAAAATCGATGGATTTCAATATTAGTGGCCTATAACAAAAAATCAGCAACTTCCCGTCTATATAGAGAGCATGTCAATAGTATAGGATAGACATCTACTATCATATGGTTTTAAAACGCATATTGGCTTTTAAATAAAGGCCTATTTTATAAGCAACTATATCATTTTAGCCAATAATTTAACCAAATATCAACTAAGCAATCACATATACTATATCTAGTCCTCTATAAGCTAGATTCCCAAGCTTGAAAGTACTATAACTAATGAGATAGATATAAGGGAGCAATAATAAAGAGGGGATTAAGACTAGAGAATAGATGATAATAGCTAATAAGCTATCAAATTAGTAATAGAGGCTATCCTAGAAGCTGAGCTACTCTATTATAGTTCATATAACTGTGATTTCTTCTTCTCTAGTTTGTCTATAAGAGTTAGATCTGTAGTTGTATAGCTAAGTTCTAGTTCTTCCCGGCCCTGTAATATATACTAAATCAACCTGAAAGCTCAGTCTTATATAAATTAAAACACTTATTGAAAAGCGAGATCACTAGCTTTAGAGCTTTACTAGCTTGAATAGTTATATAAGATCAAATAGTAGTGCTATCTCTGGCTACTAAGGAGAAGAAGGAAATGGCGCTTTAACTTTTATATTTAATCACTTAGTTATATAATATTAACCTTTTAGTACTTTTAACTTTTGATTAATTGAACTAGTATAAAGTAATATAATTATATCTTCATCTTTATCATTTGCCTCTGAAGTATCGCTCGAGCATATAGTAGTAGAGGATACTATGATTGATATATCATATAAACCAAGATCGCGTTTATACTAATATAAGGCATAGCTTCTTAAGATATACTATCTACTATAAAGAGCTACTGATCTCATCTGCTTATTATCATAGCATCAGTTACCTACTTAGTAATATGATAATGAATTCATACTTGTCGGCTATTGCCCTCCTTCTAGATCTTACTGTCAATCATTAAAGAGCCTAAGATATATCCATAATGAATCTATAAATATCTATACTTACCTCCTTAGTACCATTGTTTTTATAGTACTTCTATTCTATATATAGAGCAAGGTCTATCCCCAGTATCTAAATACCAAACTAAGCGATATTATCGTCTTCTTGATCTTTTTCCTAAGCATTGCTATCTGCTTTCTTCTCTTAGCTTCTTATTATATCATATTAAACTATAGTATAGCTATATTAATCCTAAGCAATAACCTTGATTACCTAGGCATTATAGTCTTGATATGGGGATCGACTATCCCTTCTATCTACTATAGATTCTATTATGATATAAAACTCTAAAAGTTATACTAGTTATTGATTATAGTCCTAGTAACTTCTTATACTACTACTACTCTCTATAGATTCCATAGACCAGCCCTTAGGTCGCTGAGAGCTACTATATACTCTGGGCTCGGACTTTCTATAGCTTGCTTTATTATCTATAGTATCATACTTTATAGAATTATAGTTGGGATATATAAAATACTAGAATAGGTCTAAAGTAGATAGGACTATTAGCGAGCCTTAATTTGATTGGTGCTATGTTTTATACTACTAGAATACCAGAAAGATAGTATCCCTAGAGATACGACCTTTTTGGTAGTAGCTATTAGATATTCTATATATTGATTATAGTAGCTAGATTGATATATTAGACTGGTTTACTAAGCACATTTCAATATTTATATAGGAAATCTTACTAGTATTTATATTAGATAGTAGTAATACTAGTATTAAAATGGTATAATTTCATATATATTATACCTATACTATATAAGAATATCTAGGTCTATGATATCTTCTATGCTATAGATATACCTAGGAGATATATTTGGTCCGACTAGCTAAAGACTCATATGATAAGTCATTTTGTAAATATACTCTTTTCCTTTATCTCATCCTCTAAAGCCTCTTGTTCTTTATAACCTTTGAAGTCATATTACTACTAGCCTTTCTCATAGAGTACTTTCTCATAGAGTACTTTCAATCGCTATAGTATAGTATCTGTCTAAGGGCTTCTATAGAGATAGACATCGAATCTATTATATATATATATATATCCAAACTCATATCAATCTATATTAGAGTTATTATAGCAGTCAGACCCTACCCCTATATATATGCTTTATAGACTCAGTATCAAAAGTAGAGATGATATCTCTAATTTTTAGAAGGCTAAAAGGTTTAATATGTTCTAGACAATAGTAGTCGCTGACCTCCTAGCCTCATTAAGTAGCTGCTTTGATAACTTAATATATGATTTTTCCCATTTAAGGGCAAAAGTATTAATACAAAAATAGCTGCCTAATAAAAGGGGTATAGTAGTAGAAATGGCTTCTTTTTTCCCTAAGAAAGAATATAAAGTATGACTATAAGACTGGCTATATATTGGAGTAGGTATAGTAGTAAAAATAGCTATATTATAGTTTCCTTTTTAGAGTATAGGGAGAACCACAGCTTATAGCCTATAAGGTTAGAGGAGAGTTATATAGGTAGTAGCTTGATTTAATCTGTGATTGGTATCTAAGGCCTTATATTTCTCTTTATCAGATACTTAAACCAATAATAATTCAAATAGGAATTATAACTTCTTTGACTTTAGCTATAGCTTTGAAATTGACTTGACCAATTCTACTATCGTGAAATCGGACATCGAAAAAGGCCTAGAGCCAGAGGCAAACACGCTCTTAGTCGAACCATCATATAATAATATAAACATCACCCAAAACATTAAACTCATAATAGTAATCCACTATAAAGAGAAAGAGATTACTGCTAAAGGAGTCCTATATGACACAGAAGCATTGATACTAGATCTAGGTACTAAACATCTATTCGAAGTCTAAAACAATAGTTTTATATATATATCTAGTAAATTATCCAAATTCCTAAACCCAAAGAGTCTTAGTGCCTTCTATATAATCAGCGGTATTATAGGACTAGAGAAAGGCTTATATTCAAATATTACGAGCGGACTGAGCTCTAAAGAGACGACTTTAGATGGGACTATTAGTTTCGAAGATATGAAAGCAGCTATAAGCTTTTCTATAAGAGAAGTTGTTCTAAAGCCAGGCTTATTCATATGAGCATCGACTATAAAATCTATGCCTATAAAGAAATACGATGGATTATTCATCGATCACAAATGTATATTCACGGATAATAGGCTTCTAGATAAGAAGACAAAGAGCTTATTGGAATTGATATAGATTATATATAATAATAAGGTATTGATTCTCCTAATGATTACTATAGTAGTCTCACTTGCTTTAGGACTATATCAGATATTTGAGCAAAAACACGAGCCTAGAGAGGCATAAGTAGAATAGGTAGAAGGCATAGCGATCATAATTACTATTATAATTATAGTTGTGGTTAGGATACTAAATGACTAGTAGAAGGAGAGATAGTTTATAAAGCTAAACAAGAAGAAGGAAGATCATATAATCAAGGTTATTCGATCTAGTAAATCACAGGAAATTTCTATCTATGATATTATAGTTAGTAATATTATTCATCTTAAGCTAGGAGATATAATACCTAGAGATAGGGTTCTTATTAAGGGTTACTCTATCAAGTATAATAAGTCTTCTATTACTAGCAAATCCGATCTCATAAAGAAAACATCAGGATATAAAGTATATCATACTATCAAGGCCAGTAAAGATATCAAGAAGCTCGATCCATTTATTCTTTTTGATAGTAAAATGACTAAAGGCATTAGTACTTTCATAGTTACTATAGTTGGTATTAACTCTACTTTTAGGAAGATAATGATGATCCTTAGAGAAGATTCCAAAGCTATTCTATTATAATAGAAGCTTAATGTCCTTGCTAAGTATATTATAAAGCTTAGTAGTATAGTAGTATTATTACTCTTTATAGTCCTCTTTATCAAATTCCTTATATAATTAAAAGGCAGCCTATTAACTCCTTCTAAGAAGGATTAGAACTTCCTATAAATCTTTATCATCTCTATTACTATTATTATAGTTACTATTCCAGAAGGCTTACTACTTACTATCACTCTTATACTCGCTTTTGCTACTATAAGGATATTAAAAGATAATAACCTTGTTTAAGTCCTTAAATCCTATAAAACAATAGAAAATACAACTACTATCTACTCTAATAAAACTAGTACCTTAATAGAGAATAAGATGTCTATAATAACTATAATAATTGACTATAATACTCAATTTAGTAAGAAAGTATATGTAATAGGCTACTTCTGATAACTCAGGATAAGGTAGGTCATAGGTTGAATGATTAAGAATAAACTAAGGAACTAAGAGTATAATATAAGAGTCTTGAATATAAGTATTTGTGGGTTATAAACAATCTATTGTCCTAGTAATAGACCATAAGTGGTCCGTCAGCTGACCTCTAACCAGCTCAGACTAGTCCCGAGTCTCTTTAGGGGTTAACCCCTTATATTACCCCCCTTCCTCTCCTTTGGATAGCCCTTTTAGGTAAGGCCATGCTCTCATCGCCTACTTATGGGTTATAGGCCTGTCTATAGCTTCTGTTCCCAGTATAAGAGGGCTACTATCTCCTATAAAGCCAGCTTTAGCTCCTATATAGGCTTCTGATAGCCAGTCTACTTGACTAAGTAGTAAGTAGAGGTATCCTTCTCCTTTTTGTCTAGGATCTTGTCTACCTTATACTATAGCTTACTATCTACTATCTATATAGGTAGGTATATATCTATAATCACTTGACCTAATAGTATTACTGCTTTGATAGGTTATAATAACTATGAGTAGAAGATATTATATACTCTTAGGGATATATCGAGCTCATAGTTATGAGAGCCAACTACCTTCTAGACTATAAACTTCATATACTTAGCATTAAGCTTCTTACTGGGTCAGGTTGTCTCAATGTTCTCTAGGCTTAGCTAAACTAGGTCTCCTTCCTTAAATACTGGGGCCTGGGCTCGATACTGGTTTATATACCTCTCTTGAGCCTCTTATACTACTGTCATTGATATCTAGGCCCACTCATAGGCGTCCTTAAGTCTCTATAAGAGCTTATCTGCCTTTATAATAGGTAAATCCCTCTTATTCTAGTCTATGAGCTCGTCTATAAAGTCTATGAATAGGGTCTGATCCTATCCATGAGATAGGAAGAATGATAAGATACCTATAGAGGCCATAACTCGGCTATAAATCGCTAATACTATTAGTAGTAGCTATTAGAGCCAATCATCTTAAGTATATAAGACAAACTACTAGAAGTATGCCTTAAGGTTCTGGTTCATCTATTCTATAGCCTTATCTATTTCTAGGGAGAAGGCCATTGATAAATGTCTCTTGATCTATAAGACCTAGTAGACCCTAATCCATAAGGCATCCGTGAATTATAACCCCCTATTAGAGATAATAGCAAAAGATAGGAAGTAATATAAGTAGTATTATCTAATAAACTACTTAGCTATTATCTCTGCTTCTAGGTCTAGTAGGCCATCTATAATAATCTCCTTTTCTAGTTAGTTTATAACTATGATCATATTCTAATAGCCCTTATACTCTAGTAACTTCTCAATGAAATCTATTGATATTTTAGACTAGAGCTAGTCTAGGATTGATAGTGGTTTAAGAAAGCCTTTCTGCCTCTCTCTCTACTACTTATTCATACTATAGCCGTCATAGCTATCTATAAAGGAATAGATATCCCTTATCATTCCTAGCTAATAGAACTAATAGGCTATAAAAGCATATATGCCCTCTTATCTGGGGTATCCTATAATCATAGAGTCATAGATAGACTAAATGATATAGGTCTATAAGTCTTACCTAGCTAGTATTCATTGCCTGCCTCTAAACTAGAGGTATCCTTCCTCTGATATAGAATACTCCCTTATTAATACTTTGAGCCATAAATGCTTAGGCATTGACTACTAGCTATCCTTGACTACCTTATAGATCTCCTAATATTCTAGGTCATCTATTATAGCCCCTTCTCAATCTATAAGCTCATCTAGTAGAGTTCCTATCTAGGTATTAGTAGATCATCTATCTATAACTCCCTCCCTTCTCCTGAGACTCGTCTATACTAGTATTACTCATATAGTAGGGTATTTTACTAGTATCCTTGGCTTTAGTAGTTAGATATTCTGGTCTATAAGCCACTAGTCATCTATATCTATAGGTAGGTCTTAGTCTCTTCTTAATAGAGCGTCGGCTTGCTTATTCTCCTTTCCTAGGATATATATAATGATAAAGTTATAGTAAGAGAGGATTAGTAATCACCTTATCTATCTTTTAATTAATTTATAGATAGTTATAAAGTATTCTAGGTTCTTATAGTCTATATAAATCTCAAAACTCTAGACCCCTTATAGTTTAGTATCTTATTCCTTTAGATATTATATAATAGCGAGTATCTCTTTATCATAGATTTTATAGTTATATTCTATAGAATTATTCTTCTTTGAATAGAAGATATAAGGGACTTAGAGCCCCTAAGTACTAAGCTATTAAAGTATTCCTCTAATATACTACTCTAATGAATCAGTTTCAATCTATATCTCCTTATTATAATCAAATTAGGCTAATATAGACGCGGTTATAAAAATCTCCTTTAGGTTCTAGAAGGCTTCTTCTACTTCTATAGACTATTTAAACTTTTTATCTTTATAAGTAAGATCTATTAGAGGCTATATTCTATCCGAATACCCCTAAATAAACCTATGATAGAAGTTTATAAATCCTAGAAACCCTTATATCCCTTTTACTAATGATAGGGACTCTTAGTCCTTAATTACTTTAACCTTAACTAAGTCTATCTATAAATCCTTTTCTATCTTAATAATAAACCTAAGGTATTTTATAGATTAGACTTCGAACTCGCATTTATTAATATCGACCTATAAACTAGTATTCTATAGATACTAGAGTACCTTACTGATATATTCCTAATATTATTCTTTACTCTTAGATAAGTAGATTAGGATATCATCTATATAAATAGAGTAGAACTTATCTAGATAATCCTATAGTATATAGTTAATATACTTCTAGAATATACTTAGTATATTTATGAGTCTAAAAGGAGTAACTAACTACTCAAATAGTCTATAATAGGTCTAAAAGGCTATCTTCTACTTATTACTATCTATAATCTAGATCTTATAGAATACTTTGATTATATCTAACTTTATAAACTACCTAATCTTATTGATATTCTATAATATCTTATAGATTAATAGTAGTAGGTAATAGTCCTTCTTAGTTATATGGTTTAAGCCCTAGTAGTCGATATAAAACCTTAGTCTCCTATCTAGTTTATAGACAAAGAGAACTAGGGTTATAGCTAGTAAACTACTAACCTAGATAAACTCCTTATTGAGTAGGTCTATAAGAGTCTTTTAGAGTACTAGAAGCTTATCTCTCGATATACTATATAGTAGGCCCTATAATATCTCCTTCTCCTTTCCTTTATTGTCTATTTCGAGTTCAATTAAGTAATCTATTCTAGTTCTATAGAGGGATAATAATACTTCTATTCTTTTCTAGTCAAATATAAGGAGATATTACTTTATCTAATCTAATAGTTTTATTTATGAGTCTATAACCTGCTTTATAGCTAGGGCTTTATTGATATCTGCTATACTAGTCATAAATACCTTGATTCATTGCTTGCTCTTACTCTTTCTTTTTTATAGTCATTAGATAGTAGTAGCCGAAATCATCATGGCCTTAGTCTGACTCTGCTTAATCTATAAGAACTCGTTTTTGCTCTATATAATTACTCTTAGACTGGCCAATGGTCTGGTCTAGTCCAGACAAGAGGCCTTTTTATAGACTGTTTTTGAGACTAAACCGTTTAGAACTAAAAAGGGAGACCGTATTTGAGACCGAACCGTTTTAAAACCGAACCGAATAGTTTGGTCTCAAATTGACTAGTAAGCAGAGACCGTTTTTAAGACCAGACCAAAACTAGACTAAACTATTTGGTTTAGTCTAGTCTAGACTATAGTCTAGATTTTTAAAATACTATTTATTTAATTTTAAGACCTTTAATATTA
>QYAO01000134.1:0-16685 GCA_003988895.1 Hyphodiscus sp. D1413
GCCCGCCTGGCTAGCTAATAAGGTGTGTGTGGGCGATACGTGCACTAACTTAGCACTTAGGGCTTCGGGCCTGACATCTCAGGTCAAAACTCAACATGCTCCAAAAATGCCGTCAGAGCATTTTGGCGACCTTGGTCGAAGCGGGAGACATGCAGCTGACAGAAGAAGATTTTCCTTGTGAACTCCGACGGCAGGCCCTTGAGAGCTTCCACTAGTATGGCCCTCCATCCTTCGACGCTGCAGAGAACGTTCGTTGAACGTAATCATATAATCATGATCAGTTCTAAGTTTTCATTTTCTCGATTTTGATCTCCTCTCAGCCAATACCTCCAAAAGCAACGATGGGGCCTTCAACGCTCCCTCTTAGGCAAGATATCTAACGTGAAACGCAGCCTCTATGCTGACGTGAACCATTCATCCTACAGGGGTTCCTTCGCCGTCGGTCTGTCTCTAGGATCCAGCTTCATGATCTTGAGTATAAACGCCTTATCCTCCTTCGAAATCTCTCGCTCAGTAATGAGTCCGAAGGGCTTCATCTTCTCTGGTGGCACGCCATGCATGACATAGGTCAGAATCGCCAACGTCTCATCGTCTGCGATCTCTTTATACGATAGCGAGAATGGCCCAAAAAACTGATGCTGCTTCATAAGAATTTTTAACTCGTATTCTTCATGGTCGGCTGGAACGTCTGGCTTAAAGATAAACCAATTGTCACCCCAAATCAAGGTTATAAGCTGTGCATGAATGGAGACTTATCAGCGTTGGTATGTACGGAAAAGCGACAGAGCTGAAACCATGCACATACCATCTTGCCGAGGGACCAAATGTCTGTAGGAGTACCCATCCTATCTGGAGCTGCGCTTCAGGGCTCTGCATTATGGGTGCCCCAATGATATCACGGTCCTTCGCGAAGACAGAGTCGACATGCACAGTATTTCCGCAGTCGGCCAACTCAACGTCAGCAAAACGGATATCCCCTTGACCATAGTTTACTAGGACGTTGTCAGGCTTAATATCTGCAATTCAACCTGGATTAGAGCCTTCAATGTCCTGCAAGCGGCTGCGCAAACATCATACCTGTATGTACATAACCATCCTCATGCAAAACTTTTAGAACTTCTACGGTCTTTTTTGCAACATGCTTGATCTCGAGTCTATTAAGCCGTTGAGTTGCCGAAGCATTTAAAAGATCATCGTCAAGGTGCTTCAGTACAAGAACATGCGGGTCAGACGGATCTTCTATCTCGTCGATCAGCGGACGAAGAGAAGATGTCCGGGATTGGAAGCGTTTGAGAATATCACGTTCGTTTTCAAAGCGGAAATGACGGACGCTTTTGATCACGACGGTTTGTTCACTCTGGTTGCTTTTATCTCATAGGTCAGTCCGGGACTCCAAAGCACAAAATAGGTATATATCATACGTTGCTAGCCAAATGGATTCGTGGAGCTGTTTGGTGATAGTGTACGTGCTCGCTCTGACTTTGAGAAGCTGGCCTAGCCGGAAGAGAGAAGCCATGGCTGGAAAAAAGTAAATTGGGGTTCGAAGAGCTATAGGCGCTTTTCGCGTTTTACCCTCAGAGGTACTTTTGCTTGAAATATAGCTGCTTGTCAGGGAACAAGGTGAATCATTGAATTTGCTCAATATCTCGAATAGTCATGACTCAGAAAACCAACAACCTCACATCTCAATCTCCTTCTCGGTATTGACTTTTCACATCATTGCCTTCTGTTCAGTTTCGATAGAAATGACCAGATATTTGCGTAAATGGCTGACGAGAGCCTGGGTGTACTTATGGTACTTAAAGTAAATCCCAGCTATAGTCATGTAGGGCTAGCAACCTTCATTCATATCTCCTACCAGGCCCCAATTTGTTTTGGGAATTAAGCATTTTCTCCACTTTTACTTCTTCATAATCAAACGTTATAATTGGATTAAGATATCCTAAAAAGAAAATCGGAGCAGAGGCGATTGAAAATGAGAGCCGATAACCGGATGTATATCCCGAAGCGAGAAACTCGCCGATGGAGTTTGGGAAGGAAACACTGATGCTAAACGCCGCGAACATGAACTTGAAGTACAGGCTGACAAATGCTCCTTGGTGGCTAGATTTGGAACTTCCATAGGCGAATTGAGCGAATTGCTTTCATATACATCCGTAACAAAGTCACAATCCATTAGCTGAGGGCTGCAAGGACATGGCAGGATGGTTTAGAATTCCTCAGTCTAACCCTATCAACAACACATTGCGGTATAGGCGGTATATCATATTGGGCTGGAAACGGGCGACGCGGTATCGAATTAGACGAACACAAATCATACTTTTCCCGAGAATTTCGCATTATTACTCTTGCTAGAGCTGAGGTTGAATATTGAACTTTATTACTATGCTAAGATCATCCACTCGCAGCCTTCTACAGAGACCATGAGATTCATGTCGCCTTGGCGGATCTGACCTGCATCGAGGAGTTGCACCAGTTGCGGGGTTTCGGCTGACAAATCATAGGAGATAACAAATCTGACTGTGATCTTTCATCGCAAGACTCTTCATTCAGATTGAACTTCTGCGAAATTCAATTCCCGCCATCAATCCTTTAATCAGCCTCGACTGTCTTGCACCATAGCGACGGAAGTCCTTGCCGCCAATGGGGAAGTTGCAACCATGAAGTCAAGCTGCACCTTCCCAAGTCACTTGTCGAAATCGAAGCACACGCCGAAGGAGTTTGTCTTCGTTGAAGTAGCCAAAACCGGAAGAGTGACTGACAAGAGGCATCTGCATAATGTTCGAAAACACATAATGAAGGACATTGGTAGGTCGAGGCGGAAGAAAGCCCCGACTCTCATAGTAGAAGAGCAGGCGTCGAGCACAACTACTCGAATTGTGGAGAATAATACTGGGGCTTCTCAGTTAAAAAGGGACAAAGGTCGTTCGATCCCACAAGCCTGGTCCTTGGGTTCTGGTCGAACGGATCCATTTGCCTGCTATCCTGTGCCTGTGGATACGGATATACTCTTTCTGATTGACCATGGTAGGTAACATGCACCCTCACCTCGACTCGATACTGAAAGTATTTCCTTCAGTTCAAACATGGTCTGATATCCACATAAGACCGTTTAGAGATATGTGAGACCGCCCTCCTCATCTGAGAGACATGTGGATTGACAGAGTTCTCCGCTGACTACGTGAACTAGATGGCTTCCAATCAGCATGTCTGACTCTGCATTCTTCAACGAAATCCTGTCGCATGTCTCGCTTCATGTCTATACGCTGAGACATGGATTCATCAGAGCAACCGAATGCCCGCAGTCGATTGCCCTCCATTCTCGAGCAATCAATTTGGTTCGGAGACGGCTAGAAGACCCTGTGCTTGGGATCAGTGATGGAGTCATTGGTACCGTACTTGCATTCGCATGCTTCAGTGTTAGTACCCCTACCTGATATCTGTGATCGAGACTAATGACATAGCATCGGACCAATTACTTTGCTACGTATGATATGCACATGGATGCACTCTTTCAGATCATCAAAAAGCGGGGTGGAGTGAGCTCAATTACGAGCAACCCAATGCTAAGAAGGCTCGTTTCAGGGTTTGTCTCTTTCTATCTCTCACATTCTACCTGAAATAGCGATGATAGTTCGACAGTCTAACATTCTCGTAGCGTTGACCTTGCTGCTACTTGTTTCTTGGAGAAGCCAAGCCAGCTATTTCCATTCCCCACTCTGTCTGAAATCTCAAACTCGCCCACAGAAGCCTTGCCGTGGCCAATCCCACCTGCAACGAACCAGGAGCAAAGCATCTGGAAGCATTCATTCCTCGCCAATTCTCCCTTGCTGCCTATCTTCCATGACATGACTACGCTGATGTTGTCGATCAAATCTGATCTGCTTTACCATCGAGAATCCGGAGGTCCGGCTGTCGTGGTCAACAGCGCCGAAGTCTTCTTGCTAGTCAGTCGCTTAGATGATATCTCGATCCCAGTCGAGGACACAACTGCGGATAATCTTGTGCAGGAGTGTAGCAGAATTGGTGGAATGTTACTTCTTGGCGGGATCTATGAACATTTTCCGTCCAAAGGCTACTCCCATCATATCCAGCGCAACTTGAATACTGCGTCGCAAGCTCGCAAACTTCATACGATTTTGATCAAGCTTGCACGTTATAGAGAATGGATTTTGCTCAAGCCGCTCCTGATCTGGTCTCTCGCCTTGGGAGCAGTGACATCCGCGAGCTTAGAAGATGCCAACGATTTTCTCGACATCATTATCTACGCAGGTAAATGGCTGGGGCTGCATAATTGGATGGAGGCATTGATCATTGCTGGGAACTTGCTCTGGGTGGGAGAGGTCTTTGACGAGAAGTTCAAGAATTTAACAGCAGAAAAGGTCTGGAAATATGATCCTGAGATGGTTTGGTGACTACTTTAAAAGTGGACGACAGAGATGGGCTGCTGTCAAGGACGGCGGCTTCAATCTCTATTACTTACTATCATCTAACAACTTTCGCAAGCACTCTTCCAATCCCTCAGGCTTGATGTTGAGGAACTTGTCATGGTCCCACGGCTTCGGCACCCCTTCCCTTTCTGGATTTCCAATGAGGGCTTTCAGAGACCAAGCCAGTTCCTGATCCGTATCTCGTTCCTTGGCATACTTCGCCGCTAGAGCATACGCTTCCTCGTTCGGGTGACGCGCAATCTTGTAGTCAACCCCGTCGACACGAGATATGATGGCAACAACCTCTTCCCAGTTGTCCGTTGTGGTTGGGATCTTGAAAGTGCGACCAGGTGAGTCCAGAATCGTCCCCGGCTCAGGAATCATTAAGACGGAGGCCACAGTATATTTCGCAACACTAGTCATCCAACAATCAGCAATCAGCAATCTGTCAATCAAGCGCTGGAATATTCGCGGAACTTACTCCCTCACCCCCGCAAATGGCTCCACTTTCTTCGTATCCCCCCAGAAATCAAACCTCTTCTTCTCCCGACTGAAACCAAACGCCGGATGTGCCGCAAACTCAGCAAAGCCTCCATTCACAATATACGTGTATCCGAATCCCTGTTCTTTGCACTTCTCGGCCGTCTTCTCCAGGTGTCGACGCGTGAGCTGCTTGTCGCGGAAATAGCGCTCCTTCAGAGCTTGGGGATGTGAGAGGTCGGAACCAAATTCGGAGGGGTAGAAGTTCGTTACCCCGGCGGAGATGGCGGCGTCGATTATTTGCGGTTGCAGGGACATGGCGTTGTTGCCGAGCATGCTGATTACGGTTGTGAAGCCTGGGACACGAGAACTAATCAGTCACCAAGCTTTTTGCTTAAATGTTGGAAGTGAAGAGAAGTACGGGAGATGGGAGGAGGAGTGACAGACCTTTGAAGGAAGCCGGGTCTAAGAAACTCCCGACAACGATCTCCATGCCTGCCGCAGCATCTTTGTCGAATTTGGAGACTTTGGCGGGGTCGGCGAGAATCGCGACTCGAGCGAACTTGGAATTTTGAGCGAGGAATTCTTGGGATACATAGAGTCCGACGTAGCCACTTGCGCCGATGAGGAGGACGGACTGAGAAGACATGATCCGGAAACGTTCTTGCTTTATGCTACTATTGGTGTTTGGAACGCAAGGCGTTGTTGTCTTTTGATGAAGTAGGAGTCCAAACTTGCGACCAGAAGGCTCTCTTTATATACCTTTCTCGAAGCTGGATGTGACTTCACCCATCTCTCAAAGTAACGCGAACTTACGATGGTGCTCACAAACCCACTGCGCTTTTCACATTGATTGGAAATCAAACTCGAAGATCTCGCGTCAAAGATCAGTATTCCTAGTTTCTTGAAAGGATCACCTTTGTACTTGTGTAGCGAGGAGCATGTAGTACTTGTTCCAGATTGGTTGGTTTTGAAGATGGAGGGAAAGAACTGACAAAGCAGGGCTGCGATGACTGGACTTGATGAGAGGTTTTGAAATTGTGGAGATGCGAAGCGATGTGGGTGGGGGGGAAGGAGGATGAGCGACAGGGAGACCTCGGACCTGTTTAGGCCTAGTGTGGACTTTTAGCGAACATCCACCTGCCCGAATTCGTCCGCTGTCTCTGAAGTGTTGCATACCTCTCAGATGCTGATTGCGAAAACATCGAAATTTTTGGAATTCGATCAGTGATCGCAGCTCAGTATTCTATGTACTGTGATCGCAATATCGCATGGACAGTGATTACACGTGCTCTGCCACTAGTTCCCATGCTCCATATATCGCCATAGGTCGATAATGAGATCTTGAAGTAATATATTAATACTGACCATCCTAGTTAATACCCATATCGCGGAGAATATCGCTTGCCTTGGACCAAGTCCGGCTTCCTGTACGCGCTCTGGATTATAGCTTTAGCTTCAAGAACAAGTCCATCTAGCTTCACTTCTCCAAAATCCATTGACCACAGCGTAATTGCTAAGTAGTTAATGCCATTATGGTCCAAGATGCCTTCTGGAATTGGATAGCTTAGTTGTGGCCCAATATTATTGACTGGCTTTGAGTTAGCACGCGATGCTCATTGGAACAAACAGGAAGAGAGACATGCTGTATTTCCCAAATTGCCATCCATTTATGAAGATTTGTGCGCGGAAGTTTGCTGGAATGGACGACTTTATATCGGTGGAATTAGTGAACACCAAGTGGATCGGGATGTCGTACCCAGCAGGCAGATCTAGCGCAAATGAAGATAACAATAGTCGAGTTCTGGGATTTTTCTAGAAGAGATTACCTTCAAAGCGTCTCAGTAAAAGCGAACAATAGCATTCCTTATCGCCGCATGTTCGCCATATACCGACACTTCCCTGTCTACTGGCTTCAGTGGATTGATGTCGGGCTAAAACTTAAATTTAGAGATAGAAAGCCACGAAAGATATGAGTCATCAATTGTAACTCGATACGTGCCATAGCTTTTTCTAGCAACGTGTATTCCAGGTACTAATGATATTTGTTTCCAATCAGAATCAATTGGCTCAAATTGATCCGCTAGTATGTGGTATAGCTACCATGGTCTGTTGCTCAGAGGTATATGTATGAGTTCACCGGCATCGAATGGGATTCGTTCAGAGGTCTGTCATTTATGAGTCACAGGTTCTTTAGGAAAGTTCGAGCCTTACTAGTCGGAATCCACGTGAGACCCGAATTCCAGGGTCGCCGGGTTCGGGGATAGGTATATGTATCTCGAATATACAGAACACAGTAGGTATACAGCCTCAACAGCAGAAGCGGTCAAAGAATACAGTCTTTCGAAGAAAACGAGGCGAGCAACCATGCTTTCCTACAAGAACCCAATCATTTATAAGGTCAATGAATGCGAACCTAAGCAATGTAGTTCGCTCTACATCTTACTCATATTACATATTGGGAACTGGGCAGGCCGGGGATCACGGAAGATCTGTAGAGTGGGAGGAAATCCCACCACACTGTGAAACTGGGTGCATGGCCCTTTACTGCCCTAGTCACCCAGTATGAGTTGAAGTTGTTGGCGTAATGCGCTTTGATGATGATCCCCAACCGGGCTTGTGCTGACTGGCTCGGCTGAGACCGACTACAGTGATCTTGATATCGACGTCAGAGCCAAGAGCGATTCTGATCCTCTACACGTTGCGGATAGCGAGCTACCAGACGGCCACTGCTTCGGCTCGAGCGCCAGATCCGAGGCCACGACCTCCTCTTCGAGCCCGCCTCCACGCCATGCTAGGGCGTCGCCAGAGACCCAGCTCAGTCAAGAGGGTCGTCTTCATACCGGTCGAGGCGTGGCAGACGAACTCGAGCTGGTTGACCATGCGCTCGACACTCTCCTTATTAATGAAGGGGCAAGGAAGCAGCAAGAGGTGGAGCAGGAGCAGGAGCAGGAGCAGGAGCAGGAGAAGGACGAAGGCAATAGCGAGGATGAAGACGAGGGGCCACAGCAAGAAATGAATATTGTAGCACCGGTGGTAACGGCCGAAAGGGCTGGTGGAAGTCGAAGACCGGCCAACCGACAGCAATCGCTTCCCAATCTCGACCCATCTCCAGAGGGGAGTCATAACGAGGCAGGAAGCCGATGCGATCATGACGGCGACGACGAGCTCAACAGCTCCGACTCGGCTGGGGACGACGAGAAGGAACCACGTCGTGCCAAGCGGAAGCAGCCGTCCTCATCTCACGGTGGCCCAGCACGCACGAAGCGCAAGCGCCCTCTTCAGCAGAGCCCTCCCCGCCAGCATCGACCACTCTCCAAGACCCAACACCAGTATCCCAAGTCGTACTCCCCTCTCAACCAGAGGTCAAGGGTCGCTACGAGCTCGAGTGCCGAGGGCCGATTGCCTTCACCGGCGCCTTCTATGCCACAAAGCATAGATACAACGATGCCGCTTAACGACTCTAGCCTTGGCCGATCATCTAGAGCTACCCTACCGACGCTGACTGAGATCACGTTCCGTCCGCACTCCGCACACTGCTACTCCTTCACGGCGGTCGTCCGGGACGGTTGTGACGGGCGAGGAGTCTCTCTCGCCCAGGTTGTCCGACTTATCGCGAGCACCGGCCATGTGGGGAAGGTCGACGACTTCACCATCAAGCCGATGGAGCAACATTCGTACCTCTTGAGTGGCTTTAGCCGGCATGCCTCATCCCGGCTCTCGTCCAGTGGTACGGCTCTATCGACTACCGCGGAGGCTGGCCGTGACCACGTCGATGCGACGCGTACCAGACCCCAACATGGCAGAGCCGTTGATGCTAGAGCTCTTGTATCGCGAAGGTGCGAGCCGTCAAGCAGCAATGACGATGGTGGTTCGAGCGACAGCGACCCTGATGTCAGCAGCGACGATGACGGGTGTTCGAGCGAGGCCGAGAAGCAGGGCGGTTTGAGCGCGAGGATGAATATCCCATGGGACCCTGTAGACGAGCAGCGCTTAGTGGCATGGAAGAAGGAGGGCAAGACTTGGGACTGGATCTTCAAAAAGTTTCCACACAGGACTCATCCCACAATACGCACGCGCTGGAGCATGGTTCGTCCCAGAAGCGAGTAAGCTGCGTTTTTAATAACCCTATCAACCTCTTGAATTGTAAGGAGATTAGACACCATCCCACACTGTTTCTGATACATTTTATACAACCTGTTGTACCACGGGTAATGTCACTCTAATTAATCACCAATTCAAGTCTCAATATCTCAGTCTCTCGTGGAAGCCTATCCAGCTTCGACCAGATCTCAACTCCTGCCCATACAGACGGATACCCCCTCGAGGCAGGGGGGCTCCCTAATCTCCTCTTCCATACCTCGTCGACAAGGACCTGGGACAGATGCATATTAGCTCTGCGTAGGCATCACTTTGCTTCCGCTAACTAACCTTGGCAAGCTTGTCCCAATCATTTAAAATCCTTTCCTCGTCCCATTGCCCAGCTACAAAGCTAGTGAATTTGCGAGCAAAGGCAGCTCTCTCCTCATCTGTCCATTCTCTCGAATCCACACCGCTAACCACGTCATGGAAACATTGTCTGGCGACAAAAGTAGTATATGAGAGCAGAGTCATCTGAGTACGTGTTAAGCCGGATATTATCTCTAGGACAACGGCTAGAGCGTCCGCTACCGTTACCAACATCCTCTCCATCTGCTGACAAGCCTCTTTGAAGATCTGGCAATTTTTTTTGATGTATAGAGCCTGTATCTCATCTGTATTTTCCTCTCGAAAGGCGGTATAATATGCTAGTATACTGGCACTCATATTGACATTCTTTGGGTTCTCTAACTGCCCCTTTAGTTCGGTTGTACCATGTATAACCCAAATTTCCCTGCCCCCTCGTGTAGCACCTTCAAGAATTAGAGGCAGCTGCAGTGTACAGGGCTGTCAAGTTGTTAGCTGAAAGCTTCCGTAGGCTTCAAGTGTGTAATGGTAACTTATGTTGTCCTCTAGTTTTCTTCTCTTTGTGTTCAGGTTGTTTCGTTGTGAATCTTCTGGGTTGAGGTCCTGCACAGCTTTTCGTTTCGGTCGCCTTGTAGGAGAAGAGGAAGGGAGGCAATTCGATGAATTTCTATTGACAACTAATACAAAAGTTATACGAGAACCTCTTCTAAAGAATCCTATACCAGGACTCACTTGTTCCCTCTCGAACGACTTCCTTCTCTACGTCGTGCTCAACCTCTCCTTTCTGTGTTCCGAAGTACGCCTGAAATTGAAAGAGCGCCATGATCTTGCTTGCTGTATTTTTGGATCGTCATAGTTCTACAACTGATAGAAAAAGTAATAGAAGACAAGGTACATTTTCGGCCATAAATTTTCTGTAGCCAGCATAGTTGTCCTTTGGATTGATGATGTCCTACACTCGCGATTGCTCAGCGTTCTGAGGCCGATACCCCCACCTCTCGAGGGCCAAGCCTATAACTGCAGCAGAATGTACATTCCGTAGGTCGAGGAGATGCTACTTGGAGTCAGTCATATATGCTATAGAGAGGGGTTTCAATGTACATCTGCAAGTTCAATAAAGTAAACCGCCAAGTTTTCGTCAACAACCAAACATGCCTGGATATCAGTAGAGAGATTTGACCATCGCCTCTCAATATCCTTTAGGCACTCAGTGTCATCGAGGACGTCTTCAACAGTAAGTCTATGGTAGAGCTTGCTCACAGACTCTGTGTTTGACTTCGCCAGATCCAATAGGCTATCCCTTTGAATGCTCTCCCAGAAGGAAAAGCGGGTTGAGAAAGGTTTCAGCCACTTTACGTCAGTTACAGATGTGATGTACAACTCATAGCGTGTATTCAAGATTGAAAACCGTCGAACGACTGATAAAATACCGTATGACTGCTCTTCACCCGGTTGTTTGATTGGGTCGACGAAAAACCGAAGAGCTTCGGATGGCTCGGACGAGGTATCAGAGTCTATCGCAGTCGATACTATCCAATGTGGTAGAGGGTGTCGAGATGGCAATACCTATCTTCTATATTAGCGATATCTCTTATACAAGAACAAAAGCCTGCCTTTTGGAGCAATTGCAATCTGTCAACCATTGTGGCGTGCTTTTGAACGGATCGAGTAAGGTCATTGCGGAAGTTGAATACCGTGTTGAGGAGGCTTGCAGAATCAGGGCACTTGGTCCGATGGAGGATTTCTTGGAGAAAATACCACTACCTGAGCAGCTCTCAGAGCTTTACGTCAATTTGATTTCACGATGCACTTCAAACGACCCGGAAAATCAGAAGCTTGCCACTACAGCCTTGGAAGTTCTCGCCATCACCCGAAGACCTCTTAGCATCCTAGAACTCGCCTGGGCCGTCGCGTTGGGTGCGGCTCAGAAGAGGGTTACCACTGTGGCTGCTCTGGCCAAGCTGGTAGATCACCAAAGAGTCATGAGTCTAATTCAACCATTTGTTGCTCACGTCGATTTCGATGACGTGAAGAAGCGTCAAGTTAGACTTGTACACCAGTCAGTGAAGGAGTTCATTGTAAGGGAATGGGCCTCGTACCAGCCTGGTCTGCAAGGTCCGGCTATCTCAACAGCCACAGATCAAGGGCTTATTCATCAACGTACCGGGAGTCTAGAGGCAGGTATCTTAGATATCTGCATCAGATATCTTCTATTAGATGACTTTGGCCACACCGATCTGTTTTCTGAAGAGCAAATGGCAATTGAAGAACTGCCCCAGGAATCTGACCTATTCAACAACGATGAGGAGCCAACCGACTACGATCCTTGTTGCACGTGGGAAGCTTGGGAAGAAAACATGATCCGCTACGATCTGACTGAGCGTGGCTTCGGTGAGCTCTTCGTCTATGCTTCTTGCCATTGGCTTGAGCACTTCGGCGCCATCACGGTTGAACCTCTACCACGCCTGGAGAATATAGACAATCTATGCCAAGCGCGCTCAACTCGGCTACAGAATTGGATCAAACAAAACTGTCGCCCGCAGTGCACAATCAAGCCTAGATTCTTATTTGACAGTAGTCTGTATGATGCCCTCAGCATCACTTCGCTCTACGGCTCTGAAGCAACGCTGCGGGGGTCCCCACGCCAACCGCCCTTGAGCAAGCCAGTTCATCAATCGATTGGAGAGGCCGTCTTGGGAAACCACGTTGATGTTGTGGAATACTTGTTGGGACAACAGGGCATTGAAGCACACCTTCAATACCGTAACTCAAAAGGTCTAACTTAACCGTACTAAGAGCACACCAGCACATAATTTGGCTGCGGGATGAGATTTCTTCCGGTTGAAGTTGGAATCTAGGTCTGTGATGGAGGAAGTAGTGCGTTCTCTGGATATGACCTTCAATGCTTGGTTCCTCCGAGACAATTGGGGTATGTTTCAAGCAGTAAAACCACGATTCATAGTACACGTAGGGACGAGATTTAATGTGTAATGATAGAATAAATCATGACTTTTACCTCTTCATAGTCATTTCCATGGATTGTTCTGGCCGGTTTCAATCCATGATTCGCGAGGATGCAAACCGCAGGGAAGCCAGCAGGCCGCATTTAAGCGTCAGACCACAACCACCAACCAACCACAAATAGCAGTCACTCAATACGGCACAATTTGAGTCACAAGCGTCCATTTCGGTACTTATTTTATACTTTGAACTGCTGTTACAATTCCCTATCAATAAGCCGTTGAATATCCACCATCACAATGCCCTCGCCGCCCACCTTCTTCACCTCGCGCTTGTACGTCCCGAGGACGTAGTCCTTTGTCTCGTTGCCCTTCTTCAAGGGAAAGAAGACGACGCTCTTTCCGTCCTCGTAGATCTCGCCCGTGGGCTTCTTGACCTAGGGGAACTTGGAGTCGAGGGTAGAGAGAGTGGAGTCGCCGAGGGAATCGGCCTTCTTGACGTAGGGAGAGACGTATTCGTAGGGCTTGGAGAGGTAGGGGAGGATAGGCTTAGAGATCTTGAGGTAGGGTCGAAGGAGGTGGGTAGTGGTATGCGGAAGGAAGAGGTATTAAGGGAGAGGAAAGGGAGGGAGGATAGTATGCGCTACCATGGGCAGATTCAAAACGCGTGGGATTTGCATGTGCCTTCAACGACAGCGTAGCGCCGCTCGTCATGCCAAACGTGCGGTGGGCGTACATTATTAGTTCAGTTCAGTTCAGTTCACTGTCTGTGAGGGGTTAACCCCTAAAGAGACTCGGGACTGTTGTTTACGACCCGCAAACACTTATATATTCAAGACTCTTGTATTATATTCTTAGTTCCTTAGTTTATTCTTAATCGTTCAACCTATGACCTGCCTCAGCAGCCCGTCACACTGTCACTTCCAGTCACGGGCGCTTAGGAAGAGAGCACTGCAGGGGAGAATTAGTGGATATGCCTCAGCATCAAGACTTCGAGCAGAAAACGCAACGGAGGCCTTGAAACAATTCGCAAATGTTAAAGCTATCTGAAGCCTTGAGATAATTCAGCAGAGAGCTAACCATCCCCATATCCTAGCATCCCGAGTGAACCCTCAGGTCCCAAAAGGCCACTCCTTCCGCCATACCTCTCTCTCCTGCTCATTGCTTGCAAACTCCTCAATAACCTGGTCCTTCATCTGCTCTAAAGCGTCTAGAGCCTCTTCGTACTGGTCTGCCCTCACTATTCCCTGCTCGGGGAATAACTCACCAATACTCTCCCTAATTGAGCGCATCGCTTCTATGCCACGTGCTACGTTTTCAACATCTGCCTCCATTTCTTGCCGCTCTTTCCCTGAGAAGGAGAACGGATAAGCCGAACCTTTGGCACCCGGAAGAGTGTCCCATGTAGCCTCTAACTCGACGACTTGTGAGAGGTAGGTTGCCTCGCCGTCGATAAGGAGGTTACGCGCTAGGAGTAGGAGTAGGTAGCTGGTTGTTTGCTGGAATTCGAGTGCAGCGTAAAGTCGTGGGTTTTGATGGTGAGTAAGAATATTGTAGAGAGAGCAAAGTGATTGCTGTAAATACAAAGCCTCTGCATGCTTCTTTGCGTTTGCGTCAAGCTGTTCTATATCTTTTGGTGGCCGGGGCCGCTCTAAGCCGTAGACAAGTGGGCCATCATAATCGATAATATGAGGTTGGAGGGCGTGGCAGTAGAGAGGGGATAGCTCGGTAGACTGCCAATCTATAAGGCCTACAATTTCGGTAGGGTTGGAAGGATTCACGAATATGTTAGCAACGTGGAGGTCGCCATGCCAGAGATGTGATGATGTAACAGATGGATCTGTGGGAAGGAGGAACTTGATCAGCTTGAGATAGCAGTGTAAAGCTTTAAGCTTTCTTTCTCTCGTTGGTTGGTAGGTCCCCGGGCCGCAGAGGGTAATTGGGGACTTGGGTAGGCGAGGAAGCTGACTGACGCAGGCTATTTCTCGATGCCCAATTGCAGTGTGATACTCCTCTAAAGTCTTCCCTAGTATTCATGAGTCACGTGAGACTTAGTCCTAACTTGGAAATCTTACATGGTCCTCTGTCAAAGTCGATAGTCGCTCTTCGGTTGTCAATTAATTGGCGTCCTGTAGATGGGCCAATGGCGAATTTTGCGTCTGTAACGTCAACGCCATTTGCATTAATATACAACGGCTCATTTCCGGCTCTTTTCTCTAGATCTTTGGCGTAATAAAGACCGCCAAATTTCTTAAAGGAAACTGACGTCCAGGCTTTCTGGAAACCGGCGATAGCTTTGACGAGAGTAAATCTGTCTGCAATTTTCATACTTGGCCAGACACGTTCTAGCTCGATTCCTGGAACCTTCTCCATGATAATATACTCTGCGCCTACAGGATTCTCCTGAGCCGTAGAACTCCAAGCAAAGACTTTGGGAACAGGAGTTCCTAGGACATTCCGTACCTGCGATGTATCAGTCGGATTATCTGCATACATTGACGCTTGAGGGAAAACGTACGAAATCCATTGTTGCAACTTCGCTTGCAGTGGTAAAATGAGGCTTGCCAGCATTTGCATTTGGAACTTTCGCCACAACTTGAGTTCCATTGTCCATGGTAAGAAGCATAGCCTTGTTGTACATGCCATCAGGATACTTTTCAACGCTAACGCATGATTTCGCTCCAACAGCTTCGGCGGCGACGCGGGCCAGCTCGTTGACATTGAAGTGGACGTAGCGCTGTGACATCTCATATGATTCATCACAAACGAACCGACCTCGAGTGTAATTGAAGATATCATCGCTGTACTTCAAATCTGATTAAATCAGCAACAAGACCCACGCTTTTAGGACGGGATAAACTAACCAGGAAGCAACGCTCGTGAGGCCCGCCGAGTCGACTGCTTGTCTTGCGTTGTCATTGTCCTCTTGCTTATTACGTCCCAATGGCGGGCGTATCTGATTAACACAGTAATTCTTCCACGTAGTTTTCCACAGCAGTTTCCAACCATGACTCTGACGCAATCTCAAAGACCAGGAGGGGCGAACACGGGAGAAGCCTCGTTGACTTGCACTTGAAACCGTGGCAATCCCTAGCATCAGATTGTGCAGTCCCTGATTATTTGGCGTCGCCGATAATGCTACGATGTGCCACACTGTGCATATGTAGAAGACCAGGGCGTTTTGGTCGTGCGACGGTGCAATTTTAGCGCCAAAATTTGAGACCCCCTTTAACTTAGCGCTCGCCAACCGCTTACATTATCAACCAACAAACCGCATCACCAACCATCTTAACACAGACCTTCATCATGAAAACGTCGCAATTGCACGGGCACCATCACAATTTCTTCGACCTGCATAAACACGAATCTGCCCGTATAATCCTAGCTGCTCCAAGTGCAGGACGAGCAATACATGGGTACCTTCGTACTCTAAGCTCGGAGCGGATCCTGCAGTCAACCATGAGCAACGTAGCCTGGCCAACGTCTCTCAGTGCTCAATCGATAGGCCAACTGCATCTCCCAGACAGCGAAAAATAGCACTTTCTCATGAGTTTGCCAGTAGCCAGCCCTGCGTGGCAAGGTTCATGGATCAAAGCCTCGAACTTCTTGCCGCGCGTGAAATTGGGGGAAACAGCCCGTCACGTCCTCAGCCTTAATGCAAGTACTATATACCTTCCTTATCTGAAAGTCTAAATTTAGGAAAGATTGAAACGCACTGACAGTGCCACTATAAAGGCGCCTTCCTTTCACTCGAATCTCAATCTCAGTGCAGCGTTATACGATCATCCCACCCTATCCTCAGTACTTTTCAACTTGCACAGTCTATTGTACCACACAGCCATCCCCATCCAAGTCATTGCTATGCTGATTGCCAGTACAGTTACGTAGGTGTTTCTGGCTATCAAATTCACGTTCATCTGAGCTTCTTTGTCACTTAGTAAGTAACACTCGAGTTTTAATAATATTTTCTCTATCAACTATTTAACTAATTCAACCCAGTCATCATGAGTCGGGCACTGAGATCATCTCTCGAAACTCTTAAAAAATGGGTCCTTGAGAGTGACTCTCGCGTGCAGAAGATAGCAAAGGGGCAAGTAGACTGGCCAACGGTCTGGTCCGGTCCGGACGAGAGGCCTTTTTATAGACCGTTTTTGAGACCGAATCGTTTGGAACTAAAAAGGGAGACCATATTTGAGACCGAACCGTTTTAAAACCGAACCGAATAGTTCGGTCTCAAATTGACTAGTAAGCAGAGACTGTTTTTGAGACCAGACCAAAACTAGACTAAACTATTTGGTTTAGTCTGGTCTAGACTATAGTCTAGATTTTTAAAACACTATTTATTTAATTTTAAGACCTTTAATATTAC
>QYAO01000135.1:0-18539 GCA_003988895.1 Hyphodiscus sp. D1413
GGTGGGGGGGGGGGGGGGGGGGGGGGGGGTGGGGGGGGGGGGGGGGGGTGGGGGGGGGGGGGGGGGGGGGGCAAAAGTGGGACTTCAGAACTGACTATGACATACATTCCTCTTGATTTTATAATGGATCCCTCTGCTAAGAAAGAAGTGTAGTTAATTTACGAATCTTTTCCTTTCACGGCAACTCCGACTGCAAACATTTTGACCATGGCCAACTCGCCTGTTGAGGACGACATGCACAATGTACGACTTCAAGCGCAGCGCAGGGAATAGCACTACTGATATGGCATAGGAGACCTCTAGGCAAGCAGCAGCACATTTACTGTCTCCTGTGGCTGCAATCATGAACAGATTGCGAGCTGCAGTTGAAGAAGCTGAAGGGGAAATCCGGCACTCCATGTTCTCTATGAGAGCCTCTTGCGAGCAGAGAGCAGACCAGAATTCGCAAGCCTTGAAAGAACAGGCTGACAATACTCAACGGACTCATTTCATCCTGCAGGAAAGGAATCAAGAAGTGTTGATGATCAACTCCATGTTGCGCGGTGAACTTGCTGAGGTGCGGAGAGAAAATGAAGCGTATAAACAACGACTTAAACTGCACGAGCAAGAATGGCCAATTGGCGGTGGTAGATCAGCTCGAAGTCTGGCTAAAATGACGGATACCACCACAGTGCCGACAAATTGCATTGTGTTGCCAGCTCAGAGGGCTGGTATTCGCAAAACCAGGCTGAAGCAGAGAACAACAGGCAGGGAGCGAAGCGCGAAGAGGTAGAAAGTCGAAGAGTATTTGGAACAGCATTTGGATGTCTAAATGATAGATAGGGTTTCTGCTTCGAATGTCATTTTTCTCACCATATTGTCGCGCGTGCAGACGTTGGTGGTTGCATTAAGGTTCGTAAGACTCCGCGCGCATTGGCCATGATCGTCGCAGGGCCAGTGGTTCGTGCATCGGGAACTTTCAGATCCGCATAACCCCGCAAGACAGCTAAGCCACACTCGAAAGTCTATCTCTCCAACAATATTCTTATCTAGAATTTTTCGGACATCTCTGATGCTCGTTTCTTATCTGTACAGACTGTATTAGAGGATGCCCATGCGCTCCCAAGAGATTCAGAGTCCTCTGTCTAGGTCTCGACGTGACAAAGAGATGGATATTGAGGACTCAAACGTACCCGTCTAGCAATTTAGATGACTCCTGCATTCTTGTCCGCAACCCTTGCGGCATGGTTCGTTTTTCTGATGAATGGATCTATCAAACTGCCTGGCACGTACTCGCCTGGAACCTTCATGCTGGACGAAGAGATGCTTTGAATTGGCTGAAATCTGCCATGCTACTAATGAAAAGAGTCATGGAAAGAATTTTTCCTGCTTAACTTATAATTCTAACAGAACGAAGAAATTGACTCGTGCTGCCTGTTGTCTGCCCGATATGAAAGCGAGGGGGTTTGAATACAAACTCGAGAGAGTAAGATTATCCGTAGATACGTACTCAGCTGGTAGGAATAATATGATCTTCTAGAGAGTCGAGAGAGCAACCACAACTCCAACAGACACCGTCATTCACTCTGGAGTCTCCATATGACCTGAATTTGCACTCGAAAGTGTTGAAGAGGAGGAGCAAGGGACTGTGTATTTATAATTTCTACAGTCAGACAGCTCCAAGTGTTTCATCATTCGGAAGGGAGGGTCCCGAAAATGGTCCCTCGAGGCAGTGCTTCCTTCCAGAAGGTCGAAGAAGTCAAAGACCCTTTGGAGTATAAGTTCTCTGAAGCAGCCATTGACATGGGCTGACCACCCAAACAAACATGCCTTCTCAAAAGCCCAGCCTTCGTAAAAGATTAAACAAAAAGAAGAAAAGGCAGTTCGGACCTTTAAGAGGCAAATGCCGAGAGTACGCGGAGCTTCCTGGAGTTGAGCTGGCGCTCTTCATTGCTTTCGAGAAGGTGGACAGGAACAACAAAACGAGAAAGGAGTTTTATTCCCTTCGATCTAAGCGTAATATTCCCTGGCTAAGAAACATAAATGGCATCGTAGGTAGTACATCATCACCGTTGCCGTTGCCTTGGCTGACTGGTGCAGCTGTCGGACGACATGAACAAGAACGAGTTGCTGGATGAGATGGGGGGCGACATTGAGATGCCTTGTGAAGAGCAGGATGATGAAATGGAAGGGGATGAGAAGAACACCCTTGTTGAAGGTAGCCAATACTTGGATTTGCTGGGCTCTACGCGAAATGGACCAGTATTTCCTCCTCTACCTGACCTTGATCTCGACTTGATTTGCGATATCATGTCGTTCTAGCTTACTAGATTGCGGAAAGACTAGTATCAATGCATGTAATTCTTTGAGTATCTGAACACGTAAGAACGTCCCACGAATGTCTTTTGATGGTTTTCATTTCTTCGCTCAGTAACTGTAAAACACTAACAGCCTAGATAGCACCATTCGTGTATAACCCTCGCTTCCTTGACTGCATCGCATACATCATCTCTGTCAAAGTCGGCTTCGTAGAAAGATCAACCCGAGGTGGCTCTTCAAGGATAGTACGAAGTCGACGCGGCCTTTCCGTTCCAAAGTACTCGCATTTTGCCAGCTCGCCAGGCAATTCGATACGACCCGTGGCTGAGCTAACTCCAGGCAGCTCAGCAACTTTACTCTGTGGCACCGCTTCTGGAACAGACTCGCCATAGTGATAATGG
Organism: Hyphodiscus sp. D1413; assembly: GCA_003988895.1. NCBI lineage: Eukaryota > Fungi > Ascomycota > Leotiomycetes > Helotiales > Hyphodiscaceae > Hyphodiscus > Hyphodiscus sp. D1413. The sequence goes on from QYAO01000135.1 coordinate 2,700, forward strand.
TTCACGTTTATGACAAGATTTTCTGGCTTGGACATATCCTTGATAAGAATTTTGAGTCTTTCGCACCCTGGTCTCCGGCAAATGATTTGATCTAAAGGTTCAACCACGTCCTTGCGCGTACGAGGTCTTCTGCTTTTGCCGCAGCGAGAGCATGCCGGTAAGTACACAAGTTGATCGCTTTCTCGGTGCTTTTTAGCTTCTTTCGCTTTCTCTTTTGGCACTGGTAGAGGATGATCTCGATAGTACGAGGTAGATGAACGGCTTTTTCGGCTCATTCTGCTTGCAATGGAAACGCAATTTCGGATTGTTGTCAGGTTTTGCATTCTGGTATGTAAGTTACAGTCATATCGAAACATTGTGAACTCTGTTTCTTTATGGAGGCGTGAATGGAATAAAGGGGGTCCAGATTTTGACCCCCTCTCAGCAAATACTGAAATCGGGCTTCAGTCTCAACAGAGGGCCTGATTCCGGACCCAAGTGCGTATATATAAGTTCGAGTTCACCTGTTAACTCTCAAAAGTCCATAATAATCGACGTTAATTATGAAGCACTGTCAGCACACGAGCTGGCTAAGCCTTTGCTCCGAAAACAACGACACCTATCTGGTGATCTCTGACCGCCTTGATACCATTAAAACTCATATTTCTGAGCCAGATTCTCAAACACCAAGCTTTTTTGTGCTGATTGGTAATAGAGCGAAATCGGTCGCGCTGCGCGAGCTCTTCGGAGCGAAGAGAAACCAACGTTTTCTTACAAAGCGAGTTCCAGGAGAAATACACCTTCCTGTTGAAGCATCCAGTATCTTCAACGAAAGGCCTCTGCTTATTGCCGATAGTGATCTCCCAGCAAAGACTTTGAGGGCCAAAATCCCCTCTACTAAGTGTCATGAAACCACGAAGCGGTTAGTCCGGAGACCCGGCTCACTCGGCGAGATATCCAGTACCATCTACTCTCAGCTGCTTCATCCCTTTGTTGACGTGTTCTGTTTCTTCTTAGATGACCTAGGTGGTTTTAAGCAAGTTGCGCGCCATCTTGCTACGTGGCTTGAGCTGGTTCATGAGCCGACAATTCCCAGGAGTACTCGCCCACGGGTGGTCATAGTGACCGAGAAAATCCCCTCAGGCGTGGAAAATGAGAAAGAGGCAAGAAAAGCCTTCCTGTGGCTGCTGAGCGAGGAAACGAAACGAGACCTGTTTGAGCAGGTTTCGGCAATTGAGATCATTGCACTTTTCCCAGCCGGCGCACTCTCTGTCAATGCTCGCCACAGACTGCTCAAGGAACGTATCATGAGTGGATCAGACCAAGTGCGAAAGCATAGGGAGCAGTCCAGATGTCTTTTCTCTGTGACTCACTTTGCTACGTTCCTTGCGAGTGCATGTGAGCACTTCTCACGGGTTATACATGAGCCGTTCGACTTTATCCAGGCTTCCCGAGTGGACAATCCGGCACCGCAAGATTTGGACGAGCATTTAGCTAACCTAATGAAGCACATTAGGAGTTCTGGGGACTTTACCGCGTTTGCAGCTCCTACTATCGCATCTAGTCTTCTGCTGGACAGTTACCCTCCTAATTCACACTGTAAGTCATAGTGCCGTAACCAGTGCGGGAGCATCTAACAAGTCGATAGTGTTCACTCCAGAGCAAGTACTGGATTCTCTTTATAAAGATGCATTTCCGAAAGAGAGGGTTATTTTCTTCCCAGATTCGGACGATGTCATCCTCCGCAGTGGATTTATTAATCTTGTCCGTACACATCTGATCAGCTTCTTTGACCAGCTAACACACAGTCCTTCATCGGCCGCAGAGATTCACCGCGATAATTTGAACCGATTTAAACACCATTGGCATGGCATCCAAAGCAGCAGTACTTGTCTCTGCTGTCTACGTCGAAGACCACAGTATAGCTTATCTTGCGGACATACCCTATGTGAGAATTGCGTTCTAGTCTTCGGGGACGTTGACGAACATGACCCATGGATGTACAAGATACGTCGCTGTTTCCTTTGTGGAGAAGAAATGCCTGAGGAAGTAACTATCAGAACTCATCCTCCTACAGCTGGAGTGGGAATTCTTTGCATCGATGGTGGCGGCACTCGTGGCGCGTTGCCTCTCCGGATGATGAAGCGTATACATGATCGAATCAGGTTGCCAATTCCTTTCCAGAAATTCTTCAAAGTAGCCTTCGGCATCAGTTCAGGTAAGCTCTTGCATGTTTGGCTGATTGACCTACAGCTGACCTTTTCCAGGAGGCCTCATCGTGTTAGCTATGTTTGTCAACGGATGGGGCATTGAGGAGTCCACTGATACTTTTGAATGACTTGCCAAAGTTGCCTTTACGCCTCGGACAGTGTCCAAAATTCCGATCTTCCGTAACTTCATTGAACTTTTGATATCGTACTTTGCTGACGGATTCTATGCGCCCGAAAACATCGAATCGGCGCAGAAACAGGTTTTTGGAGATGACAGGAGTATCCTGGATGTCTCTCATGCAACAACTACAGGAACACGTGTAGGCCTTCCCGTGGCAACTGTTGGTGGTACGCCGTCTCGCCGTATTTTCACGAACTACAATGGTGTGGGGGAGCGTGTTGAAGGCCAAGGTACGTCTCACGCAATGCAAATGAACTAAGACCTGATCAGAGTAGAGGAACGCGTCATAAAACCGAGAGACGGATCAGGAAATGTTCCGCTATGGGAAATGTAAGTTCATGGATATAAGCACAAAGATATGCTGACGTGGATACAGAGCGCGTTCTGCTTCTGCTGCACTTAGGTATTGTAACGACACAGGGAAGCAGTAGAGGGTCACGTGTAGGGGCATATGGGAGTGCGTATCAGTGAATCTATTGCTCCGATCCTATAGGTCTGGTACGAAGGAAACAAGAACCAACTAGTATAGGTCTTACTGCTGGTCAGATTCCCACACTCGCTTCCTCTCGGCCGATGCCCCTTAGCACGTGATCTCACCATGTGACCTAACCAATCCGGTTCCTGGGAATCCATCAGTGGCTCCAAAGTGGTTCCGACGTCACAGGTATGTTTTCTCTCATCCCGGTGTTCTCAAACTGATCACTGAGCCACAGATTTTCCCCTCCTAAACACATCCGTGACGTTGGCACGTTTCAAGATGCAGGACCATTCGTGAACGATCCATTGATTTTAGCGCTCTCAGAGGCAGCAGCTTTGTTCCCTTTGAGTGGCAAGCCTGACTTTGTCATCTCTTTAGGGACTGGCGAACCGCACAATGCTGACATGCCTGATAGGGTATCTGACAATACACGGCAAAAGAGCATTTTGCGTAAGCTAGGTGAGGCCTTCTGGGAAAAGCTACAGGATAAGCAGATTAGAGAAGCGATCCAAACCCGGTGTATTCCAGAGTGGTATCATCGAATTGACACTGCACTCAACGGATTCGGGCCAAGACTAGATGACACGGCGTGTATGCCAATGTTGAAGGAGCAAGCTGACAGAGATGGCTCGATGTCCGAGCTAATAGACAACGCAGCGTCTAGTTTGGTTGCATCCTTGTTCTACTTCAAACTGGATAGAGATCCAGATAGGCATGAAGGGAAGTTTGTAGGTTCAGGACGCCTCTACGTGAAACAAGCAAGTCTTCCACGTTGAATGATCTTGTAGTTTTACAGCCGGATGCGATATCATGCTCGCAATAAGGCACTTAGCCTTGGCCCAGTCAAGTTCTTCTAGACGCCGACTCATGTGTACACGTGACATTGGGTACGACAGTTAAAGGGTTCCCGAGGCGCACGGACCACACAAATCCTTTTTGTGTGGTCCGTGCAACCGCGCTCAACGAACACGTACGAACGGTACGATCACTTTTCCAACGCGTGCGAACGACCTCAACGACGACGACAACAACGCTTCCCGACGTGTGCGACTACTGCTGCTCCAACCGATGTTCTCCTGTCCCCCATGGCTACGCCATCACCTCCACTGCCATTCGACGACGTGTGCGGCGCCGATTTTCAGCGAATGGATAGCGCCTTCGCTTTGTGCCAGAGCACTGAAGCAAGAACGAACCTGGCCCAGACTGAATGCTCCCACATACTCAATGAAAGCTCCCAGACAGAATTGAAGGCATACTTTCTTCTCGGGCTCATTGGAAAGCATTGTGGGGATGTGGCCACTGTCCTATCACGATCCGATCTTCAAGAGCTTCGAAAGTTGTCCAGCAAGGCACGGGACAATCGTATCAATCCCCTCAATAAAATTTTGAAGGCCTGGGGTGAAACGGTTGTCACTCGTCTGGGGCTTGCCACTGAGAGCTACAATCTTCTTCGATATGCGAGCAAAGCATGCAAGATTGAGCCGGATTGGAACAAAGCACGCACCAAGCTGAATCAAATCATCTCCGTGAAAGGTCCATGGCGGAACGCCAGCTGTGACAGGTCAGCTCTGGTCAAACTGCAAACATTGCACTTTGAATATTTGAGCAGATGGCTTGGTGAGGGTGCCTTTAATTGGAATGATCAGCCGCCAATTCGACTTCATTTTTGTGAGCTCTCCGGCTACGATTTCGATCATGACGGCTTTGTGGTCATTTCTCATCCAGTCGCACCTCTAGTCTCCCCAACACTAACGCCGGGTTCGTCTCCAATCGGCGAACTACTACTTCAACCGGACCAAATCGGATTCGAAAGCTCCCTACTGAGCAATGCGGCGCCTTCCATAGCCCTTTCAGATAAACAACGCACCATCGACACATCCAACCCGAAATTTCTGCCTCTAGGACGAACAAAAACTGGACGTGTCCCCAGAGTTGCTGAAGATCGTCCAGTTCGCCTGTCAAGCTCTAAGCAGAGATATAAAGCGGACGGGATGCGTGGCAAGGAAGCTCGGCATGTTCTGCGACGACGAGTACAGGGTCGGAGGTATACGAAAGCGCCTGGAGTTCTTGGCAGGTCACAAAGGAGCTCGAAAGTCTCAGCAAATGGTGGTGTCCGTGGCGAAGACCAGGGAGTGAGAAGACGGACAGAACTGGACGAGCTTCTACTTGCCGACGATTGCGTGACGGACATATTGCTTGATGACATTTGCAAGGTCGAAAAGTACAATCAACCCTTCCACACGACACATACGACAGCCGTTGTTCGAATTTCCCTGTTCTCCGGCGAAGCACACGATGAAGAAGTCGTCGCCGCTCTCTCATCGCTCATAATCAGTGTTCGAACTCCGGGTAAGCTCGAGTCTCCCGACTTACACGGACTCCGCATGCAACTTACCTTATACTGCAATATGTTGTCGTCAGACTGTGCCTTCAAATTGGCAATAACTCAACAATATTCGCAGCACGGGGAATGGTGTGTAGTGGCAAAGAAGTCGATTGAGAAAGGCACCCAAGTAAAATATCTCAAGGGAGCCAACGCGGAAATCGCCGCTGCAATCGAGGGATCTTACAGCAATCTGGGTCGCATAGACGGAGCATGTGGCAAGCGCTACATCACTGCTGGACCAGTGCGTTTTGTCAATCACGACTGCAAGCCTAACTCGAAGCTGGAAGCAAAGGAGGACCACACCGTTGTCACTACAATTCGCAACGTTGAAGAAGGCGAAGAGATAACAGTGTACTACTCTGCAGATTTTTTTGGTAGAGGTAACCAGAACTGTTCTTGTGCGACCTGCAAGCCCCATGATCCGATCAGCGCGAGACACCCGCACAGGTGTTGGCCTCTTCAGCCTGGTTCTACAGGAAGGACTCTGCCGTCACCCGCCTTGAGTTCAAATGGGTGCGAAGGCCTGAGGAGGGGCCGGCTGCGAGAAGAGCAGGCGTTCCAAGAGGCGATCATGGAGCAGACGGACCGTATCCTGCAGGAGCAATCACCGGAATCCCAGCTCTATTACGACTACAGCGTAATGCGCGACTTCCTCGAAAGCATGAGACCTCCGAGCCACGATGAAGCTCAGATACTCCTGGAGGAGGACGCAAAAAAGTACATCGAGAGTGGTGTATCCATCAACGGTCCGGTTTTTGTCAGCACGCCAAATCTAGTCAATTGGACATCTTCAGATCCTCTCACGGCCTTTTTTGAGGAATATTCGCCAGACCAGATGAAATGGACGGTGGATGTGCAAACGCCGTTGAAACTACGAACGAACGCGGGAGAAACTGCAAGCCGCATGACCATAGGCCAGCTTTCTAAGCGATTCAGTTGTGGGGATACCGAATACTTGAACGCGTTGGAGCTCGCGAACCCCATCCCGTGGTCCGATCCGGAATTTCTAGGTGGTCTTAATTGTCGAGTGTATTATCGCGCGCTTCACCGATGCGTCTCTGAAGGCAAAGCAGGTCGGCCACGTGTAACCAACGGAAGGCATTGGGCGCTAGTCGGGCAAGGCGGCGCCATCACCCCGGCCCATGAAGACTGGGGAGGAAAAGATACTTTCATCACAGGCCAGCGCAGCCGCATTGGATTTGGCTGGTTCTCAGATCTAAGTGATGATGACCGCAAGGCTTGGCATCTATCACGACAGATCTCTCCTTCACAGGCTCGGTTCCGTGTGCTTCATCGAGGCGAGACAGTCTTTTTTCCCGCTGGGACTATTCACTTCGTTTTCCGGTTGGATTCCGAGCCACATACGCTCGCCTTTTCAGGCCACATCTTGCGTTGGTCTGGACTGCACAATTCTGCTCAGGCAATGCTTAATCAGCTCAATTTTCCTGGAATCACAAACGAGGACGTGACCGCTTCAGATCTCCAACTCTACACTGAAATCACAAAGATGGTTGAGAAGGAAAGTAGTCTCAAGCGGTTGGAATATCTGGGCGGGGAAGAAGGGCGCAACAGAACTCGAACTTTTTGCTCCGTAATGTCTTGAACCTCTACATTGGCCTATTTCTGACTTAAAGACCAGGAGATCATCCAAAAACTTCGACAAATTCTGAGATGAAGAGGTTGTAGGAAACGGAGAAAGAATCCCAATAGCCTTACAAAGCGATGCGATGCTTCTGCATCGCTTCCTAGATTCATCCTCCACACCATCCCTTGCCAACCTGGTCCGATCACCTCTCAAGCCAGCGTCGGTCAGGCTTGCCAAGAACGAAACGAAGATGTAGGTACAGCAAATAACAGAGCACATCCAAATCCCTTTAGTTTCAATGTCTCATACTGACATGGTGATATACCAAACACATCTACGTAACGTGGACAGAATGCGGACTGCTGTATAATCCGTCAAATGATTAGACGATCAAGAGAGAGAGAGAGAGAGAGTTCAAAACTCAACGCTGGCAGGCCGTGATGTCACGCTCCTTGTCGTCAACTTAGTCTGCAGTGCTCCAGCACTCTCTACACTGCACTGGCGACCTTTCAACATTTCCGTTCCATCGTCCTTAGCTATCCTCTTCCAAGTCATTCAGACCAGTGGTATCTGCTTCTCTCCAGCTTCTTCCAGCTCGGTCCACCACGCCCCTGTACTCTAGGTGCTTGCCGTTGGAGGTAGCCCAATGGCGATATTCCCGCGACATAAAGGACAAGACTCTTTGGACTCTTTGTACCACTACTTCTTGTATCAGCTTGGTCTAATCTTGAAGTTTGAAATACTAGCCTCATCAATGCACCCAAAGTGGAACAAATGTTCACATGGCTGTGCCTGCCACACCTCCTCACCCGCCTTGTAGTGTTCATAACAAATCACACAGCGGGAGTCGGCGTCCACCGGAATTTGGGATAAACTTATTGATATGGCGACCAGGTTTTCTGAACTCTCACCAACTCGAATGATGAGTTTTTCACCACGAGGTTGTCCCACAGAGGTGCTCTCACAGAGCAGAGCAGGTGCTTGTCGGGAAGATCGACGACTAGACATGAGAGAATCTAAAGACGAAGGAGAACATTTCTGAGTACGGATGATTATGCCGACCTAGTTCTCTTAAGTTTTCACGACCTGCCTACCCAGCCTTAATTGCAATGAGTGGCTTGTGGTGGGCTATGCTTCCTACCATTGTCCTTGACCATGCATGCATGGAGAATAGTGTCTGGTTAGCTGGCTGAGCCTCGCTTGCTGTTCGATAAGCCTATGTGTCGTAACAACAGAGGTCCAGGTGTCCGAATCAAATGATCAGCGAGCAGCCACGCACCCTGGATTGCTAGCAGCGCAGCGTGACGAAGTGAGGTCTATTTTGAGACACTGATATGCCGCTCAAGGATATCAGACCACTATTCTCACCTTCTACTCACACTTGGAAGAAAATGGCAAATTGGGAGTGTGTAAGTTTTACAACTATTATCACCTTCATTCTATCTTATACATGGTGGTGTGGTGTGGATGTGTGAAAGGAGCGTTCTCTGACACCATCATCACCAACTGTCGGTCGTGATCCCATGGGAAATATGCCTCCTGTCCGGCCGTTACTGACAAAGACACTTTAGACAGGAAGTTGCGTTAGTAGTAACGGCATACAGAAAAGATGAGTGAAGCAGGCGCCCCCTGCCGCTGCCAGTGCCGTCGCCATTAAGTTCTTGAACAAGACCAATACCGATTTTTACCATGTATTGTCATTGCTAATGTCCTCATAAGCCCATCAGTATCCAGTTGATGTATGTATTGGGATTGCACATAAACTCGAAATCCTGCTGCCGCACGCGAAACGAGTAACCAGAAAGAGCATACACTAAGAATGGAAAAGCTTCAAATGCCGACTCATCTTCAGGCCGTCCCCAACGGTAAAGAATCAAGTCAGGAACTCCGGTATAGTGGAAAGAAAGCATCTCGGAGAAAAAGTCTACGAGATGCACAAGTGGAGGAAATAGATCCTCGATCAATTCCGTTGCCCCTAGAATCCCGTAGAAATCCTTCCATGTTGAACGCTTGACCAGGAATCCTGCGTCGTTCTCTGCCAAAATCGACACTCGTACATCCGAGGCGACCACTTCGATACTAAGAATCCAAAGAAGTCTGTCCGAATTAGCAACGGATTGCCAAATGCCCTTCAGAACTACCTTTGAGAGGGGGCGTAAGTGTCTTTCGCCTTTAGCTATAAAGACTTTAGCTTTTAGACCTATTCTTTCTCTAACCATGTACCCACCTTTAGCATATTCGAGTTCTGATGGGCAAATTTTCCAGCGTGAAAGACCTCCCATGTACGCCATTAAATAAATACAACCCCTCACACCCTCCTATGTAATCCTTCCTGTAAGCATATATCATCAAAAGGAAGATCTAGTGTGAAAGGTCTTCACTTTCCCTCCTGATCGGCATGACTTTGACGCCACCAGTTTGATTTTGTAAGCATGCATGTCGAGATCAATGACGTTGTCAGGCAAGAAACTTCATTTTTGGCTACTACATCACGCAGCTTCCGCTGGTGCTCCCATCCTTACTCGTGGCCACTTTCGTAGGAACCTGCATCCTCATCATCTCGCCCCTCTCGTTCTGCCCCTTTCTCCCGATTGCCGTTGACTTGAAGAAGCTGACCTTAGATGCGAGTCTCAGTGAAAGGCTAGGCTGTTTCTCATACTCGCTGTCTAGCTCAGCATTACTGAAAAGATGCGAGAAATTGCAAAATCGGTGATGGCATTTGCTACAGAGACTTGAAACCGACGACTGCGAAAACATTATGACTGTAACCATCAACAGCGATATTCATACCGATAAATCCTGCCTTTCTTGCTTCTTCTTCTGCCATGTCTATTTCTTTCCAGCTAGCGACAATTGAGAAACCCACGCGGAAATGTCTCTTCCGCCCCACATCTTATAGTTCTTGAGATAGATAGCGATCCCATTGATAAATGGAGTCTCTATCCAGATGTACAGCCTCCTCCTTTCCTCAGAAATTCCTGGTCACTACGATTTCTAATACGTCGGTATGCCAACATACAACGTTGTTTGGTAGCTGGTTAACGGGGCCAGCTAAAGCCTTCCCGAGACAGATCTCTGGGTCTTTGACCTCACCAGCGCGTCCGCCTTTGACGACCTCACTAGCAAGGTTGGCCCACCTCTTCGGCGGAGCAATTGCTCTAAGCTTCTGATATATCTCAAGCTGTGTCACAGTAGCCTGGCAGTCAACAGGCCTGAATGTGTAGACTCGCTCGTCACACCCGGGAAATGGGAGCTTGCAAGGGCCATCTGCCGTATAGATGCTAGAGGGACAATCTAGGAGTTCAGCAGCGGCTGAAATCTTTGAGGAAGTGCGTTTCGAAGACGTAAGAGGAGCTTGAGGAGGACTCGGAAGCGAGAAGTCCGGCGCGCGTTTCAAAAGGATCTTGGTGCCTGCTTCGACATGCTTTGTCCATGTGCAATCAAAGATCCAGACTTCTCTAACCCAGAAAGTGATGTTTATCTCATTAAGGTCAAGAGTTTTGGTAATTTCATCTCTTGTGGACTGGGTTATATCAGAACATGAGTGTCATAAACATCTGTTGGCAACCTAACTTCAGACTGGAGCATTTCTCGAATGGCAAGGAAAACACTGCGCCATGAATCTCAAATCGAACGTACTCATCTGTAGCAGGGGCACGCATTTTGTTCGCTGTGTCAGGTTCTAGCTACAGAAAAAGATTTGAACTTCTGTGATATGTCTTATTTATCATCTCTGAGCGTGGCAGCTTATCCAAGACCGTCTATCGTTGCCACATTGGCTGACAACATCGTGCTCCACTCTTGAGCTATGTTTGGATGCAATCATTTTGCCGATCACACAATGTTATACACCTTTCTCTCCCAATCCTCTAGCTAGCGACGATTTGGCTTGTTGCGGGAGCCGATGCAATGGGTCTCTTCTATTGCCCGCTTTTCCCACTCTCTGTGCCTGTCGAGTTCGAAAACCTTTCCTTGTAGTCCTCCACCGTCATGATATCCGATTGAGGAATATTGAGCAACTGTTGCTCCCCATGCAAAACATCGTAGCAATATGTACAGCTCAACCAAATCCACTCTGTCCTTCGTTCCCGGACCTTCACTGAGACCCACTCCTTATCGACCAATGCGTACACCTTTTCTCTAGCATCTGCTCGCTAGAAATTTGTGAGGACCAGCTTCTTCAGATAAGTGTAGGTCTGCTTACAGGAAGTGGAAATGCGAAAATCTCGCCAGAATTAGGGCCTCCGCAACCGGTGAGGGACATGACGGAGGAGAACAAGGGAGGAGGTCAATTTTCTGGCAGTGATAGGTTATCTTGAGAAAGTTTGTAGGTAGAGACCTCTTCGCTCCACCAACTAGTATAAATACAGTAATCATATGGTTCAGCACATTATGGTCTGCTGCAGAGCTTTGATTGATGCATTGAGCGGGGCCTTTTTAATGCAAGTCGCTGATTCGAAAACATCGCAGCATATATGCGGGCCGGTACGAGCTGAGATGCTTTGCGCAATTCTCCCCTGACACAACTTCCGCACATGCATGAGATGTTCTACAACTGCAGTCGTCATTCGCTTATAGGTTGGTAAATGTGGCAGAGAGCGATTCTTGATATCTGCTATCAGCTATGCCTCCATCTGAGCCGTTCGGAGTGTCTTTATCACTCCGTCAGCAAGAAGCCTATTCCCAAGCTCGCTGAAGTGAATGCCTAGAGAAGTTAGTTAAGTTGATAACGTTCCCGCTGCTCGTCACTCACTGTCATTCTGGGCGTAAAGTTTGTCGCGATCGCCGCCCTTAGTTGCACTCATTATTGCGGCACACAGATCAAACATGTAGACTTGCTTGGCATGCAGTTCCTCTGCCACCCATCTAAGCTCTTGAGCATATTGTAATGCTGTCGCTTCGTTCCGAATTTTACCTTTACGAGGAACCACCTGAACCTGTTGTCGCGGGGGTGGTGCTGATATAAAAACTATCTTTGGTCTTTGTGCTCTTACTGTAGGTGAGAGCACAATGTCTTTCATATTCTGGCGATATGAGGACTTTGGAACATGTCGAGGATCGTGTTGAGTTTTGGCCTGAGATGTCAGGCCCGAAGCCCTAAGTGCTAAGTTAGTGCACGTATCGCCCACACACACCTTATTAGCTAGCCAGGCAGGCCATTTTGGGTTTTCTCCTACATAGTGATCAATGCGAACTGATTCCCCCATTCGTTGTTGCCAGTTGTGAGAGATCTAACCCACCTGTTGCCTGATTGGTTGGAACCGAGAACCCAATATATCGGGCAGAAGGCAGTAGTCATTGGTTCCAGGGAGAACAATCTAGGACAAAGGTTAAATCGGTATAGCTTCATGCAGTAGCAACATACCAAGTATTCCAAGCCTTCGACTGGCAGGCAGTATGGAAGAACCTCTTTACCTACACTGGTATTCATTCCCCTGCGCGGGTAAGCGAAGGAAGACATGGCGAGATCTGTGAACGAACGAGAAACCATGCTTTATGACATGATATTGAGTCCAGTACTCTGGTCTGAGGTAAGTTATGTCGGGATGCACAGCTCAGTCGTTACCTCTTGTCAAACAGGCTTCAAGGCCGTGAACTGGACCATAGTTCGATAGCTCGATAATCGAATCACCAAACACCATCATCTTCTTCCAGTCGACAACCAGAGTCATGTTTCTTAATGGCGAGAGATGTTGCTCGCCTGAATGCTGTTCAAGAGCCACAATCTGACCACGTGTGACTCGACTCAATACTTCTTCGTCCACAACGCACTCTTCATTCGTTCTAAGAGTAAATTTCTCTGACTTGATGATCTCTAAGGCGCGGTCGTCCACGTTTCGAGCTCTCAATTCCGATGAGACGAAGATATTCAGCTCCTAGAATGCATCGGCGTCGGTTAAGCAATAGACTTCTGATCTTACCGTGAAAGATTTGAATTGCGGAGATGATAAGGTGTAGCCAAACGCCACTAGAGTGAATCGCTGGTCGCTAGTGTTCTCCATCCTAGACTTAGAAATGTAATTGAAAAGTGATGCAACAGCTTCGGCCGCCCAGGCCTCCCGTCCTAGCTCTCTTATGCTGCGAGCTACGGCGATTGCTATGAGCGACTTACCGTTATCGAGATCACATGGTCGATGGATGTGGAGTGAGGGAAATTTCTTCAATTGGTCAAGCAAATCTTGTGGTGAATCAATGTTCATGCAGTAGGCATTCCGGACTATGGCTTTCTAGCCCAAAAAGTGCACACATGCATGGATGCTCGGATGTTTTTACCACGAATTTCAGTTCGCATTTTGGCCAGCAAACACTGGGTTTCCTCGTTATGCCAGTCCATTTCGCGGAGTGGTCTCCAAGCAAAAGCTGCCAAAGTTTCCATCCAGTACTCCTGTAGACGAACACCAAGTTCCTTTCTTTCGTTCTTCTTCGACCATGCGCCAATAGGCCAAGCGGAAATGCTCTCTTCGATATCCTCAAACCCTCCATCTTTGAGCAACGTGGAGATCTTTTCCGCAATGGTAAGATTAATGCCTAGCTTTGAAGCCCCTTTTATTACATTTGCTGACTAGGTCATAAGCGCTGAGTCCCTTGCCTTTTCTGGGTCGTGGAATTGTAATGGAAGCTCAAACTCGGTGATCTCGATATATCCTCCAGGCAAAAGAGCTGCCCAAGCATGTCTGAAGAAACGAGTTGGGTTGCGAAATCCATGGAGAAGGCGCACATGGATGTAATCGTACTCCTTGTTTGCGATTCCCCCCATGTGTTCAGCATCGTCAACAAGGAATTCGCAGTCTGGGTTCGTCCATTCCGGCAGCACATTGGGAGATATATCCAATGCGGTTACCGTCGCGTCGGGATGTGCGTCTGCAAATGCAATCGCCCATTTTCCAGTGCCGGTTCCGACGTCGAGCACGTTAAGCCGCCCTTGAACGGGCGCTTTGTGCAAACTATTGTCGAACAAGAAGTCGTGCTGAGAATCCAATCTTTGTTGTTCCCGTTCATCGTTCGGAAGCAAGTATTTGCTGTCAATCCAGCCAGCATGATAGAGCCGACCATTCTCCTCGACGTAATCTGTGGTTTCATATCGCACAGAGGTGTTGTCGCTTTCCGAACCCGAATCAATGTCGCCGATACCACTGTCTCTGTCCTCGTCACTCCTGTGACCATGGAATATTGGCGGTGCGTCCTCCGTCATGATTTTTGGCACAATAATTCGAGAGGAGGTTGTTGGAGCACGAGGTAGAAGAGGAGGTATTTAAGCGAGCTAAACAGAAAGTGTGAGCGATTATGGACGGCAAGGGAAAGAAATGTATACTACCTCACTTCCTGGTTTCTGAACTCTCTTCCTCTTCGAGATTTTCGTTGATTCTAGACAGAGGCTTCTTTGCTTTTCTTCTTTTTTGCGTCACTAGCAGAGTCGGTCGTGACGGTTTCCTTTGACCAGTTTTCAAAAGAGGCATCACTGGCAATAGTGGTTTTGGTGGTGATGGTGCCGTCTCTAGGAAAGGTACCTCATGGTCGTCACAGGCACAAAGATCCGCATCGCTGAGAGTAAGAGAGTGCGCTTGGTCAGCCCAGGTCGAAAAGGATGTATTCCAAGTCCTTCCATCCTTGGGGCTTGAATGCATGCTCTTTGGGCCAGATAATGACTTCGGCGGGGCGCTGCCGAATGTTGAGGTCTGGTAAGCCCAATGCTGCACCTTCGCCAGACTCTTGCTTAACGGAATCTCGATTGGACAAGAGGTTGTTTTAGCATTGCGTGCTTGGACAAGTGATGCACGAGAAGGACTGAGCTTGGCAGAATCCTGAGACATTAGGAAGGCTGGATGATGGGGCATTCAATCCAAACTTTTAGATGGCCATGAGGCTTTCTTTATATACAATGCGTCCTATGCAGGCTGTCAGGAGACTCAAAGGCATACATGCGTTCAGTACCGTCACACCGAAGCCTTCAAACAACCATCAATCTCCTCAAGAAAGAAAACCGACCTCAGTTCTTCAAAGCGAGTTTCCGACAGCGATGACATATGAAGGGCTTGACAAACGCGCTGAAAAAATAAGGGTCAAATTGAGAGTCTGGCAGGTTCAATTTGACATGGCCCTTCAACAAAAACAGCACGAGGCCAACCGAGCTGAACTCCAGGCCGTTGTGCAAAAAAAACTGAGAAGCTATCCAGGTACTCTTAACTCACGATCACCTCCCTCCTCAACTAATGATCTACAGCGACCAGACAGAATGAAATATATGGCGGCCAGACAGAAGAAAAATATGGTCCTGGCGCAGCTCCACCGCATACTACTAATATGTGCGGGTATAAATGTATGAGAGACTGGATTCTCAGGTTGGCTGTTTGTACTTCAAGTCACTAGAGCAATACAACATACCTTGATCCATTTCAGAGAGCATTAATGTGCCACTGTCGGAACCGAAGAGCGTCCCTATAACCCTCTCTGGAGCATCTGCTGGCCCTGGTTCTTTGCATTGTTGTTGGTTCCATTTTTCTCTTCGAAACCATTTCTACAAGAATTTGGAGATTCAGGAGCCAACATCAGCTTCAGCTCCTCCACATGCAGGAGTTGTCCATTTGTGACAGTGATGGGCGCACTTCCATTGCAGATCCTCGCTCGCGTAGTCAATCAGGACAAAGACTCACAGGGGTAGGCTTTGCAGAGTGCTTGCATGAC
The DNA here is from genome assembly GCA_003988895.1 of Hyphodiscus sp. D1413. NCBI lineage: Eukaryota > Fungi > Ascomycota > Leotiomycetes > Helotiales > Hyphodiscaceae > Hyphodiscus > Hyphodiscus sp. D1413. The sequence continues at coordinate 18,201 of QYAO01000135.1, forward strand.
TGGATTGCAGATTCATCATTGCAAAGAAAACAAAGCAACAGTGTGCGCCGGATAGTGCCACTCCAGATAGGATGCTCTCTCTTGCAGTCACAATGAGTCATCTCACGACCAATATGTGAGTAGATATCAGCATCTTTTTACCCCCTGTGTCAATTTCTGCAAAGACATGTGATGTGACGTATCAGTCTATAGTTCGGTGGCCCCGCCGCTATCCGTATTTGAATCAAAACAAACAGAGCACAAACGCATCTTGTCTTTCTAACGATCAAAAGATCGATCGATCCCATCGTCATTTGCCGTATCCTATATTCAACTATCAATCCATCATTCGACTGCTTT